>JAODAL010047516.1:0-29841 GCA_025379985.1 Phyllomedusa bahiana
AAGGGGGGGAACGTGGACACGGGGGCCTTTCTCCCCGTCGGATCCGTCCCCGCCCAATTTCACAATTTTATCAGTCTTTGTTAGGCAGTGGTTCGGGGCCCAGGGTAGTGAAGGGGGCCCAGCTTAAGGGGTGATCATCTGAGGAATCGGGGCGTGGTTAAAGTGTGTAGGGGCAAGGAGGAGGAGGATGAGATTTGGCACGACATTACGATGTAACGTTGTAAGAGGTTGGCACGGGTTTGAGGCGGAGGAGGAAGATGGGAAGATCGTTTGCTAGTGCCCTCGACCGAGGTTGGGGAAATAAAGGCTCCTCTCTCACTGGTGCTTGCATGCCCCTTTTCCCCAACATGATCTCGCATTAAGGATAAAATAAAAAAGTTAGGGGGCCCCACCCTCCTAGATTCCGGTACAAAGAAAAACTCGCATTTTCTTCCCCCCAAATAGAGGTAAAATGCGGGGAATTGGAAAGCCCGGGGTTGATCAACAGGAGAACTGTTGCGTCTGTTCCGTTTTCAAAGTCCCGGTGGAACAACTTAGCAAGTGCAGAGCAGGGCCAAGTGCTGCGGCAGCAGAGCAGGCATTGTGGAGAAGCCTAATGGGTGAACTCTTTTCAATCTTTTTTTCCCATTCAAAAAAGCATATGCCACAGGACCGGTTAGAAATGGTGCCGCTTCTGCTCTCAACCCCGATGTTTTTGGATATGTTCCGGCCCCCAATGATATGGGTATCCAAAAGGAGAATTGCCCGAGTCGCTGCTCGCCCCCTAGGGGTGTTGTCCTGCCCGCAGCCAGCTCATAAACGGCAGACCTTCAGCACGTGGAGGGGTATTCAAAAAAAACGCTCTGGCTTTCCGATAAAAGTTGTGTTTGACTTTATCAAGATGAATTGGCATGGGTCTTTGATGATGTTGTGGCCCAATTGTAAGATTAGTTGCCGGTTACTTCAAATTTTTTCAAACAGAAATGATCTTTCTTACTGCAATTTTTTTTTCTCAGTTCCCAAAAGGTTATTTTGTGGTTTTGCGGGGAGGAGACTAAAAAAAGAAAATTGTAAAGGTTTCTGAAAAAAAAAATTCCCTTTTACTCAATTTATTTTCAAAAATTTTTGCACTGTCAAAGGTAATGGGTATGGGGTGTGGGGTACAGTATAATCCAGGTCCCTTTTGGAAAGAATGGGCTTCTAAGTGGATTTCCCCTCAAATTTTTTAGTCATTTTTTAATTTTTTGGGCATGCTGCTGGAAAAACAGCTATTTTGGTCCTATTTTTTAAAAAAAAGTGGTTTCTAAAAAGAATTTTTTCTTCACAATTTTCAAGATGACCATAGGGTCATGTTTTGATTTTTTGGGGGGAGCTGCGTGCTTTGCTATACTAGGGTCCTATTTTAAAAAAAATGGGTTTCTAACAGAATTTTTTTCTTTACAATTGTTAGATGGCCAAAGGGTCATGTTTTGAAATTTTTGGGGGTGCTGCTGTGCATCGCTATACTAAGGTTATTTTAAAAAAAATTGGGTTTATAACAGACTTTGTTCTTCACAATTGTCAAGAGTGGTAAAGGGTATGTTTTGAATTTTTTTTGGAAATGGTGTTTTTAAAAAACAGAAATAGGTGGGGAAACTTTTAAATGGCACTTATTGCAAAATGACTTGTTTTTGAAAGGGGTCTTTAAAATAGCTAGAACCCTTTTGTGGACAAACATTTAAATACAATTAAAAAAAAAAGAAAATTAAAAGAGGGGTGGGTTTCCATCTATTTTTAAAAAAGTTTTTTCTAGAATTAAAATACTAAAAAATTGCATGTCAAAATAGCTGGTAATTTAAATTCCCTTGAATTGTACAAGGGAGTAAGGAAGACTTGACTGATGTAGGTTATTTTAGAGGACATGGGTTGGAGCACGGACAGAGAACAAAGAACAGAGACAATTTCCTCCAGCAGTTGAGTAAAAGAAAAAAGGAAAAGCCAAAAAAAAAGGGCCCTGGGGGGAAAAGGAGTTCAAACCCCCAGCATTTCAAATGAGTCAATTGTTCCCCATTGGGGGCAAAGGCTACCCAAGGTCTTGATGTGTATGGGAAGGGACTTAAACCCTTGCTTCAGCACGCTGTTTTCGGCTGCCCTCATAAGGGCATTTTTACCGTATTTAAAAGATGACGGCGCCAGCCTGCCCTTTATCGCCTCCTGTAAATGCCCCGGGAGGTGAACTGCGTGTTAATAGATGCAGACGTAGTTGGGTCTCCTAACCCACTGTTTAAAAATCTGGCCTGGCTCTACCATTAGGGCAAAAGGAGAGCTTAAATTTTTCTAAAAAAAAAATTTTAAAAAAAAGGGATTTTTTTAGGTTAAGTAGTGTAATAAGGACTCCTCCAGGGCTGGACACAAAAATTTACAATTTGAGGCTTAAAATTTTTGGGGGTGGAGTCACTATGGGGTCGCTTTATTAAATCTCCAGAGGAGTCTGTCCCTAATCATGAAGAAGAATTTGGAGGAAAATGAAACAAATAATCAATTGGCTGAATCACTTCAGAAGCCAGGAGTGTCTTCTCAACTAAGAAGTGTTTTGAGGATGATTAGGACATTTTTATTACTTATGGGGTGTGCAAATGAATTAACACATCTACATGTGTAAAAAGTACCTTTTAAACTGCAGTGAGGGGTGTATGTTGTATATTATTACACTTAAAAAAAAAAGCAAATTATATGATGAAAAAATTATAAATAAAAAACTTCCCTAAATAAATTCTGTAAACAAAATTTTCATTTACCAAAAAAATTATACTAAATGACAGTCACTGTACAAAATAGCATAGTGCCACTTTGTGATCTGTGGGTTCCAACAGGTTTAGGGGTCATGCTATGGCCCAGGACAGGTTAGTCAATGTCCAGTTCAACTAAAAATGGTGGTTGAAAGACTCCCTTTTTCGGCCCCTTTTTAAATTGGGGGTCATGCAGGTTTTCGGGTCATGCTGTGGTACAGGACAGGTATAGTCAAAGTCAAGTTTTAAAATAAAATGGTTGTTGAAAAATCCTTTTTCCGGCACTTTTTAATTTGTGGGTCGCAGGTTTAATGGTCATACAGCGGACCAGGACAGGTATAGTCAATGTCCGGATAAACTAAAATGGTAGTTCAAAGACTCCTTTTTCAAGTATTTTTTAATCTGTGGATCAGACAGGTTTGAGGGTCATGCTGCGGTCCAGGAAAGGCATAGTTAATGTCCTGTTCAACTAAAATGGTGGTTGAAAGACTCCTTTTTCCATCACTTTTTGATCTGTGGGTCAGACAGGTTTGAGGGTCATGCTGCATTCCAGGACAGGGATAGTCAATATCCAGTTCAAGTAAAATGATGGTTCAAATAATACTGGCTTCTGGCACTTTTTAATTTAAGGGTCATACTGTGGTACAGGACAGGGATAGTGAATAGTCTGTGACTTTTTTTCTGTGACTCTTGTTGCCCAATTGTCTTGCCTAAGATGTAGCACGTATCCATTTGACTGTTGTGGATGTTAATTCCAGCTTCTCCACCCCTGTTTGTGTGTAAGAATGAAGGTGTCGTTCCTCTCCCATAGACTTTAATGGTCATCGGCGATAATCTGTTATCGACTATCGTCATGATAATTGCCGATATCGACAAAATAACGATAGTTGACACAATCGCTCATCACTATTTGAAACATTTAGAAAACTGTGTAAAAAAGTGTGCATTTTAAAGTTTTGTTATTAATCAGTAACAATGATAATTATTAGTATTTTTGTAATATAGTGCCCCATTCAGGCTTCACATGGTAATAGGGCTCAATTTGTGCCTTTTTAAATATACCCATATCACTAACAAGCTTGCACGGCTCACCATGTACCTTCAGTTCACTGCTCAACATGACCCCCTCGGTCATAGCTCAACTATACCTCTAGAGCACTGTTCCACATGATCCCCTCTATTACAGCTCATCTATGCCTCTAGTGCACTAATCTACCTGGAGCCATATATGCCAAGATTATCTTCAGGGAGACCTTGTGTTTTGCTTTTTCTAAATAAGTCCATTTTATATGACATACTCCTTTTTAAACAGGTCACACCAAGTAACACAATTGTTTTACTTTGTATGACTGCATAATTTAGTATAGGAAAGCTATGTATAGCATAGATTGGTGGTACAGCCCTCCCTTCATGTGGCAGGATATTGAAACGGTGTCTGCAGACCCAGTATCTTGGTGCAACCTGGAATAGTAGTAGTGAGCTGGAGCACTCTCAGTGGAAAGAAGACTTGACAACTCATTCCTTTTCCTGTAAGCCTCCTCCTCCAACTGGCACCCCCCGCAATGCAATCACAGGGTGACAAACAGTTGTTAGGCCTGCCATATTATTGCTGCTATTACATCATGCCTGAGGCATGATGTAATTGGAGAGATACTATTATATTGCAGAATGGTGTAACTTCTCTTTGTTTTATTACAACCTGCCTCAGTAATAGTGATAGTGCTCTCTGGTAGTCCTGTACCCCAGAGGAACTAATAATAGTAAGAAATTTTTTTTTTAAAGCCATCCACCTTTTCCCATTATTTTAAATAAAAATGCAAAAAAGTAAAGATAATTGATATTGGGTATCCATCAAGGTATGATTCCTTAAAATATGTTATTTATACCACATACTGAACACCATAGAAATATAAATTACCCAAAATAGATTTTTTTCATCGCATCTCCTCCCCAAAAAATTTAATATAAATGTATCAAAAAGTTGTAAGTATCCCAATGAAATAACAATAAAAAATACAAATCAGAATGCAAAAAAAATGACCCTGTACATGGGTTGGTAGATGGAAAAAAATTTTAAAGTTCTTTTTTTTTTTTTTTTTTTTTTAAAGTAGTAAAACTGAAAACCATAAAAATTCTACTGATCTCATTTTGAACCAATTACAAATGAAGCCAACAATTTAAAAAGTATTGTATTCTGAATGGCATATGGACATCATAGAGACAAGGCCCCTATATGAATTTGCCCTAAAGTAGCTAGAACCGGAGGCCACCAAGTAACAGCAGTTCCATTCCTGGCAGAACAGACCCATGCCCATGTATTGCATGATCTGCCATTTATTTAAATGACTGCTATCTAATATTACATTTGTGCTGCAGCAGATGGTACAGGGGAAACGTATGGCAAACAAAAGCACCCCCAAGCTATAGCAGCTGAGAGACGGGAATTCTAGGAGGCAATCAGCTGAGCCCCGAGCCCATTATTTGTAGTGAATTGTTTTTGTTCCTGAAAGACCCCCTTTTATAAAAAAAACAATTGATTAAAATAAAAAATTCTTCTACTTTTGTAATATGAAACTCAATAATTCCATATAATTATATGGATTATTAAAATGAACGGATGAAAGATAAATGAGACTCATGTATTTTTCAGCTGAACTATGTGACTAATATTTCATGTCACGTCTATCTATCTAAGGCAATGGAACCCAAAAAAATTAACATTCATTCAGTCCTGTGGTCAATTTTTTAGATGTCTTTACTCTTTTAAGTTTGAAACTAATCAGTAATAAGCATTTGCAGCTGTTTTATGGAAACTGGCATGTTTTAAAGATATGAGAAATATCAGACCACGTGTTGCATATATTTAAAAAATAATGAATTCACTGTTTTCCTGAGCAGCAGCAGAAATTAAGTCAGAAGTGCAATTATCATGTCTGCAGCTTCAATGGAAATATTATTTTTCATAATAACTGCACCTGTTTGTTAACCTGAAAGGATCCATAATCTTAACTGGGAATAAACGAGAACGAAAGAGAAAAAGCAAACAAAAAAAAGTGTTTTGGTAATGCCTAGACTTAGTTATGGCGGCATCCTTGGGTCCTGTCACTGTGGATATGAAATACTCTCAGTCACAGTATCCCACAATGCCAACAGCTAAAATGTAACTTTTATTACAATATTCTTAAAATATTAACAGAATTTATCCAGGTAAGTTATTAGGACACACAAATCACAATATCCTATGAAGCAGGGCGAGTATATCACACAACAAGCTGAAAAACACACAAAAAAGTAGATAAACAGTAAACACAGTTACATGTACTGGTGCAGGGTTGAGATTCTCAGCTTCAATAGTAATTTTCAATTTCACTGGAGTCTGGGTCCCAAATAAACCAATAGAAAAAATGATAAAGAAAAAAATGTGTAACTCTCACCCTAACTCCCAATCCTATTATCCTATGACCTGAGTGGAGGTGGGGTCATCACCCCTACAAGGGCAGCCCAACCAGAAACTAAATCCGGCCCTGTGGAGTCCCTGCAATCGCTCAAACATGTATAGGCCAGAACATCTTCTATTCAACACTAAACACTAAAAACATAGAAAAGGAGAAAGAATGCCAGATATATACTAGGAATCAAAGTACCACACAACAGTGTGATAAAACAAATACACCCAAAACCCTGATACATTGACATGTTTCCCCCTCTCAAATCAGATTGTCCTACCAGAGAGGTCCCATCAGGGGAAGCAGGTCATAAAACGTTGTAGTCAATATCCGCTAAACATCAACACAACTGCTAAAATAAGATAAGCCTTTTGACTAACAGTGTCCCAACTGATTATCACCAATAGATACAGCTTTATAGAGGTTTATGAACCCCCCAACTCACTTCCGGCTATAGATAATAACATTAATTACAAAATCACGCTGTAAAAAGTACTTACCAGTATCTTCCGGTTCACCCACTTCATTCGGTGTGCCCATGGTAACACTACACTTGCACACAGGTGCCTCATTCATCTCAAGCATTCCTAGTAACAGGAAGCACTCACCTCATCAAAACACACGAGACCGCGAGATTTCGAACACACGTAAGAGCTCTCACAATCTGAAGAGCCCGAGGAAATAGAAAGAGCTGGTTCTATCACACCATGGAGAATTGCACAGAGGCCGACACATCCCGTCCAATCACAATCAATCCAGTATCAAAATACTGGACTACACGACAAAGATACATGTCTATAAACACACTTGTAAATAGTAGAGTAAAATTTCAGCTGCATGTCCCAATAAAAAAAGATTAGCACACGAAAGAAATGTATTTCAGCTCACCTGAATAAAAGTGCTCGGCAAGGCAATCCTCTTTCAGAACCTCCAAACAACATAATAGCAAAATAATAATAAGTAGCCAGCACAACATGCACTGATCAAGGAGATTTAGGGAGATATCAACGTAACAAAAAACAAATTATTGAAAGCTGTAAAGCCATGTCCAGATTACAAAAACACCAAAAAATATGGAAGACATATGAGACAACTGATGCATTTCAGGCACACACCCTTACACATAGCAGTCATAACAACAAATGTACCTGAAACGTGTAAGTGGTCTCATGTGTCTTTCTCATTTTTTGGTGTTTTTGTAATTTAGACATGGTTTTATGACTTTCAATAAATAGTTTTTTGGTACGTTGATATCTCCGTAAATCTCCTTAAGTAATGCATGTTGTATTGGCTACCTATACTTCTGTTGCTACTCAATGGATAAAGACTTGTATAAAATGTATAAATCTTCTTAATTAGAAACTCCAAAAGTCTTAAAAGCCCTGAACATCTTGGAAGTAAAACACACCACGGAGCACTCAAAAGTGTATTTGGATAACATGACGCTGACGCGTTTTGGAAGAATGCCTCCTTATTCCTAGCTACCTGCTGCTCGTATGGTACATATTAATAAAGCACCTGAACACATCAATCGAAAATCACTGGTAAAACCAAAAATTTTAACCCTGGACAAGTACAATTAACTGTTAGTGTTTACTGTTTATCTACTTTTTTGTGTTTTTCAGCTTGTTGTGTGATATACTTACCCTGCTTCATAGGATATCGTGATTTTTGTGTCCTTAGGCCCGGTTCACACGGCTTATTCAAGCCGTAATTGCGGGATGGATTTCGCCCGTAATTACGGCTTCAGGGAGGGGCGGGGGCGCTACCCGCCGGACCCATAGACTTTCATTATCCACGTTGCGTATCCCGCCGGGATAATGAACATGTCACTTTCTCCCCGCCCGGCGTATTCGCCGAATGGGGAGGAGAGACGGAATCCACAGTTCTTTATGAGAAAGGTGGATTACCGTAATGGCTGGGACGGATTCTAGCCGTATTGCAGTGCAGTACGACGCACAATACGGCTGAAATCCGTCCCTGCAATAAGCCGTGTGAACGGCCCTTTACAGCTTACCTGGGTAAATTCTGTTTATATTGTATTTATAATGTAATGAAAGCTATATTTTAGCTGTTGGCATTGTGGAATACTTTGACTCATAGATTGCAGTAGCTACAGCTTCATATTACCCTGTTTCCCGAAAATAAGACGGGGTCATATTAATCTTTGCTCCTGAAGACATGCTGGTTCTTATTTTCAGGGAATGCCTTATTTTTCCATGAGCAAGAATTCACATTTATTCCATGAACAAGAAATCATATTTATTGTTGAACAATAAAAACAACATGTATTAATAAACTGTAGTCATGTCATCACATGCATCAGCATAACCAGCCAATCTCTCAATACCATCAAGAATTTCTTGTGTCTCTATTTCCCTGTACAACAATCTATGGTACATTTACAGATCCCGGTATTTATGAACAAAAAGCATCATTTATTCAAAGACAGTCATCATCTTCTGGAACATCATCATAATTCTCCAAACCCTGAATTTCATGGTGAATTTCTTGTGACTCATTTTCTTTTAGAATCATTGGCCCCAATCTCCCATGTCTAGCAAGAGCACTTTCCTTAAATGAGCACCTTTTGTCCCGGTAGCCTCCCACACAAGATAAAACCAATCTAAATGATCTGATTACACTAATGTATGGCGTATGAGAATCTTATTTTCAGGGAAACAGTGTGACCCTGCGTACAAGTGGCAATTGTAAAACACCACTGGATTCTGTTATAGAATCTGTCCAGTATTTTACAATCAGTCTTCATTTTTTACCTTGTTTTTTTGCGCTGATTTTGCAATCGTTTTTTGGATTTCAGCCAAACCATTAACATTGAACTGTACTATAATCCTCCATTTTCAAGTGAAATACAATGAATTATAGAACATGTTCTAGGTTTTTTGAACGGATTTCGGATTTGAAATCCGACCTCAGAAAATCCAAACTGTGTAGACTACAGCTCCGATTTTCTATTGAGGTCTATGGGGATGATTTACAGTCGGATTTTTGCAAATCCTTTAAATATGCTTTTATTCAAGGGTAATGCATGAGCTGGTTTTACAGGTAAAAAAGTACTTATGATACAAAGCAGAGTCAGTACAGTTAAAAAAAACAAAAACAAAGAACAATAAAACTTGCCACCACAAGCATAAGAACTAAACAGGAGAATCAAATAAACTCAGCGGTACAGAAATCACATATTATTATGCAATGTAGCAAATTTATTTTATTTTTATTTTTTTTTTGCAAATTCTAAATACCGAATCCGGTTAAAAATTTGACAGTAAATCACTGTCATGTAAACATAGTCTAATTGTGAAGGGTATTCTGAGTATTTTTACTAAATGGAATTGGGACACCTCATCGCTTTTTTCATGTCTTTATTTATCCTGAGTTTCAGCCCTCCTTCATCAGTATATGTTGGGATACAATGAAAATGGTATATACCAGCAGATGCCTTGTCTCCTTTAAACTATTTTTGTTTTATTTGTCAGTGGTATACATTTTTGTATGAAGTGTATATTGCCATGAAACAGGGCAAACATTTTCCAAAAGAGACTGTGTTTGATCTATAAGACCCTATGGCCACATTTAGAGATGGGCGAATTTCTCAAAAATTTGATTCGATCACTTCGCCGAATTTTCCGACAAAAAAAAATTCGGTCCAAATTTATTTCGGCACGAATCGCGTTAAAAAGCAGTATTTCCAGGCGCACAAGCCTGCAGGGTGCTGTAGAACGTTGTGCCATGTTAAATATGCAGAGGAGTTTGGGTTTTGGTTTTCTAAAATGTTGTGTTTTATTTTGACACCAGAGACTGCCGCCTCTTAAATCGCTTCCTGTAAAATTCCCTGGGGCCCTTGAGGGCAAACTGACCAAAAAATCAAGCGGGAAAGTAGCCCGATAAGTCAGCCGCGAAAGCTGGAAAAAAACAAGCTGAGAGCTAAAGGGGGCAACATTGTGATAGAGTTTTGGAGGTGACGGAGGGAGCCACAGCAGCAGTGGTGCGGGCACAATGACATTCTGGAGGGGGCAAAAACAGGAACCACAGAGTGGCAAATAACTGAGAGAGGGGGTCATGGGGCAAACAGTTGAGGTCGGCGTGGACAATGACATTCTGGAGGCGGGCAAAACATATTTGGCCCCAGAGGGCACAATCACACAGTGTGGGGTCCGACAGCACGATGAGATCAGGCAGTGGGGAAAATGACATTCGGGGTGGGGAAAACGGAGGAAGCCAGAGTGGCACAATGACTGAAGCGGAGGTCACGGCGCAGCAGCATAGTCAGGGCAGTGGACAATGCCCCACAGTTGGGGGACAGGCAGGACCCCACGCAGCGCAGAGGTGACAGGGACAATGACACTTTTGGGGTGCACGGCAAAGCAGCACAGAAGAAGAGGTTTTTTGGTGGACAATGACAGGTGTGGGGGGTGGGGGAAATACCGCCCCTGGTAAAGATGGGGGTGGCAGAGGGAGAAAATGGGCAGTTTGGTGGGGGAAAGGGGGGGGCAGCTCAGAAGTGGTGAGGCGGTTTTTAAACCCAGCTGACGCCTAAGGCTTTGGGTGGGGAATTGGCCGATCCAGCCTGATTCATTTGCCCAAAGGTCATCTTCCCACATTTCCGGGGACAAGGGGTTCCCCTTGGGGTAACGTGGCCCCCCGCACTGAACCCCCCGCTTGATGCCCCCTTTACTGGTCGGCAGGACAGTTTCTCCACTGAAAACTGGGGCAAGTTGCGGCCCACACACCCCGTTTGGCTGCCCAGTAGCCCAGGGATTTCTAACTGGGGTGGCGAGTCTGCCAAGTAGGCCAAAACCTGTTGGTTCGGGGACTGCCCCGGGTCCTGCTGCTGCTGCGGCGCCCTCCCCCCCTCACTGGCGGGTGAAGGAAGTGTCTTCGTGACTCCGATTGGGTTATACTGTGGGCGGTACTGCCCCTACCCCCCCACCTTCCCCCAGCAGCCGCGGCGTAGACTTGGCGCTGGGACCCCCGGTAAACCCTGTCAGAGGGGCTGCCGCACATGGCAGCGGCCAATGTTAGGGAGGATTTCCCTATATATTTGAGTTTGTCTTCCCTCTCAATAGCTGGGAAAAAGGTCCCATTTTGGACCGGTAGGGGAGAGTAAAATGGGGTGGAGAGCCAAAAGTCATCCCTCTTTGGATGGATTTTTGGCTGTCACTAGCAGGCAAAAAAGGGAGCTGCGGGCCATCTGCACAAGTGACCCCAAGGGGCTCCACCTCCATTTGCACTGTATACTGCCAGGGTGCTTGGGGGTCTCTGCCTCGTCTTCCTCATCTCCTTTTAACCCTCCCCCAGTGCCCCTGCTCCTCCTCTTTGTCCCTGGGTAAAAAATCCATCATTTCACCAGACAATGTTTCCCCAAATGTATCCCCCCTTTCCTCCATTTCATTCCCCCCGGACTCATGTGGCCAAAGATGTAGCCCCAGTTCCCCCCCCTGCCCAAAAAGATTTTTCAGATCTGTTCCAGGACTAAAGCAGTGGAATGAGTTATTCATCCCGTACCTGCGACTGACAAATAAGTCGCCCCCTCAATGGCCTCAACAAAGGGCGGGTGTCACCATACTGCCACTGGCTGAATAAAAGTTAAAAGGGGGAGTCTTCTGTCTCCCTGGTCATCAAAAAATTTTTAATGGTTTTCTTGTTCTACGTCGGTCCAATATGTGCAGGCGGGAAATTCCAGCGGGTGGAAACATCGCTATAAGTGTTTTGGGGGGAGGCCGTTCTCCCCGTGCAACCGGGGAGGGTGTTCCGGTTTGTACGAATGGAAAAATGCATGACGTTCCGGGCCTTTTTTCAGAATGTTCTGAAGATCGGGTGGAAGACTTCGGGGAACCTTTTCACAACCAATTGAAAAAGGCCCCTGCGGGGCGATGGAGTCCCCTGGGGTGCAGCGCGGACACCAGGTTCCCTTTTCCCTTGTCCGTCCCATGGTTCGATTTGCATTTGGGCGCGGAGAAACCACCATCGATTTCTTGCTGCATGACGGGAGCAGTTCCTCCCCTGTGACTTCTTTCGCCGGGGCAGCCAGGTGTAAACTGCGTGACCCGTGTGCCCTACAAATGTGGTATGATGGAGCGTACTTGGGGAGGTGAGAGGTGGGAGGTGGAGGAGAAGGGAAATGGGGACTTTGGGCGCGGTTTTGCAGCATTTTTGACAACGTGGGGAGAAAGCGGCTCCCCTGCCCAAAGGGTTTTTGGTGTGTGGGCGGGAAAAGCACATTCCCCCGGGGGCGAAAAAGGACATGTACTGGCCCTGAGGGTAGTTACAGCCCGCGTGCGTGCGTGCACCTTGGAACAAACCGTAATCAGGACTGCCCACCTTCTGTTCTACGTATTTATGAAATGCTGGTATGCCTTTTTGGAAAAGAAATTCGGCTTGGAAAATCTCCATCCGGCCGGCAAAAGCCCCTTAGTTCTTGAATGGTGTCTCCCCCATTTGGAAGGGAGGGGCTCAAAACAACAACTTGGATAGGGCCGGTAGTGCTGCACCTTGGATGGTTGGAGCATATGTTGTCTCTTTTCAAACCCTTGCTGAAGACTGTGGGCCATGAGAGGAGGAGCAGGAGCTCTGGACCCGGGAGATGATGTCAAAAAGAAAAGTCCCCTTTGCAGAGGTGTTGGAGCCTTGATGGGGCAATGGGATGCAGCCCCGGGCGCTGCCTTTTTCTGGCCCGGCGGGAGGATGGACCACCAATCTGACACGTTTCTCCAGGCCAGGGGTGGTACGCTGATGTGTTGACACAGGGGTGGTGCCAACGTTGCTCCCCGGCCCGTTACTTTCTCCCCCGATTCTAAATATACCCATATTCGGCTCCCGGTGTCTTAGCAAAGATGGCCCCCCCCGAGTATGGGTTTTCCCAACGCTCCGCCTGAGTGTACTGCCCCCGCTGCCCCGGAGCCCTTGCCGCATTTCTTGGGGCCTGCGAAGCGGGTTTTTTACCTTGGCCTTCTTTGGCTATCCTGCTGACTCACGGCCCCACGACCCACTTTTGGTGGCTGTGCCTGATGGTAGCTGAGCCCTCTTCCCGAAAGGGTGAACCCCTGCCTCACCCCCCTCCCCCAAATGCGGTCGGCACATCATTTTCTTTTTGTTTCATCGTCAAAGGTTTTTCATCAGGTCTTGGTTTGCCAAAATGACCTCCACAACTTACTCCCATGCCACTTCCACACTTACTTTGCCGCCTACTGCAAGGGCAGGGATATTGGCCCATTTCTTCGCCCCCAAGTAGCTGGATGCCCCCCCTCAAAAATTTTTCTCCCCGTATATAGTGGCGCTGAGCCCAGGACCACATGTAGACTTGGCGAGGGAAAGGATGGGACAGGGGGGCTGAGGACGGTGAGGGCCACGACCCCTCCCAGGCCTGCCAATAAGGGGTTTTGTTGAGGTTCCCCCACTCTTGGTGGGGTTTTAGATGTCATCTGGGAGGAAGGGAGACCTAGTAAAAACCAAACAAGAATCCCTTGGGGTTTCTGAAAACAACGGCCCCTGTGCGCGGTAGTTGTGGCTCACCGAGTGACCCCTGCTGCGCGTCCCCTTGCTGGGGGCTGCGACGGGCCCTTTTTCCCGGAATGTTTTTTGCCATTCCCTCCCCAGGTGCAGAGCCTGCCACCTCCGTTGACATAGTTTTTTCTAAAAGTACGACATGTTTAGTTTATATTTTATATGATAAAATAACACCGTTTTTATCCAAATGAACTAGTAACAAGCTTGGGAACCCTTGGGGTTAAATTGCGCTCCCACAAATGGCCAGGAAAAATTTACTTGTATGTGCCGTTTAAAAACACGTTGTTTTTTATAAATGAAAAAAATACAAAAAAGGTTAATTTAACCCTTTGGACATTTAATTAGGCTAAGGAAAATTTATATATTTTGGCGTTGAAAAAAAACGTTTATTTTTTTAGCACACCCGCAAAACAACGCTTAATTTAACCCCCGGATGTAAATTGGCAAAAGAATTGAGCAGCCAAAAAAGAAAGTGGTATTTGTATTTTAAAAACGCTGTTTCTTTAAAAATACAACAGGAACTGGTTAGATCCCCCTTTGGTTTTGAATGTTATGCAGCTGCAGTGGACGCACACGGATTTAGATAAATACCCAAAAAATAGAAATAGGAGTTAAAAAAGCGTCCTGAGACAAAATGAGACACCCCCCAGAAATCGCTATATAAAAATCAATTTTTCAGCAAAAGCTATCAGCCGGGCAGCCCCTTTCCCCTGATGAGCACAGTGAGAGGAGTTTGAGCTCCCAGCGTCGCGTCCAGACTTATATAGTGCGGTGACGTCACAGAATCCCGCCGGTCCCTTGAATTGGCTTCATCTCTGCACATGTCATGCAGGCTTGCCCTTCTTCCTCCCAGAGTGCTTTCCCCCATGTAGCGCCATGTGCTCGCAGCCATTTTATCAATCAAAAGCACACTTCGTTCACCCGAAGTACCCCAAAGTTCGACTTCGTTCCGAACCGAAGTTTTCCTGAAATTCTAAACGACTTCCACTTCGTTAGCATCAATTCGCCCATCTCTTGCCACAGTATACATCGAAATATCTTTTTCACAAAATTTCAATGTATACCAGCAACAGAGGGCCAAATCACAATGTGAATGAGGCCTTAATCATGTAATTCATATATAGTTTCTCGTTACACTAGTACCTTTCTGAATAGATGAATTATACTTTTTGGTCCATGTATTTTCAATGCCACATGTTACACAGTCAAGTCACATTCAACACTCTGCAACCACTGCTGGAAGAACATAAGCTGATGGTGGCAGTGTTATGATCTTGAGCATGTTTTTTATGGCATTCTCTGGAACCACTTATTTATGTTGAGGGCACTCTCAACCAATATGAATCCATCCTTGCAGATCCTGTACACCCATACATAATGATTGTTTTTCCTAGGGCAGATGGGATCTTCCAGCAAGACAATGTCACAGGGTTAGAAATGTCCGAGACTGATTGAAGAGCATGACCAAGAATTCCAAATACTATCCTGACCTCCTAATTCCCTATACTTAAAACCAATCCATCATTTGTGGGATAATCATGACAATCATGTTCTATAGATCTTTCCCCACGCCCCCTTTATCAGCGTTGAGATGCACTGCAGTCCGATACGGTAACTTTGACAAGCTACCAGGATTTAATGAGTCTGTGCTGTTCATGTCAACTACCGCTTTATATTAGCTGGTTGTTATAATAGTTAGACTGTGTAATGTAATATTTTAGGTGATATCCATTTGCTATATTATTGTAATTATCCTATTTTGTCTAGTTACTCTAGGATTGATGTCTTATCCATGTGTGACCCATTTTTATCTTTAATTTTTATTTTTCTAAAGATGTCTAAGACTCAAAGATTTTCTTTGGAGGTGTAGATGAATCATGTTTGGGACAGCCTTAACTATTATTTAAACCTTTCTTTTTTTGTGATTAATTCAATCTTTGGTGCATTTTTCTGTTTTGAAAATTGTATCATTACTTAACCGGTTCCTGACCAGATTGTTTATCTCACTTCCTGACTAGCCGCAATATACTTTTCATTAGAACGTGTTTGAACGCTATAATGATTTTTAGTGCTAGCTTATTCTACTAATTTGTTTGCTTTTTTTCTGTTATATGTAAGTCTTTATGTTTATGTAATTTTTACATTCGATTTGTTTTTTAAATAATATAGGTAAAATGGAAAAAAAGCATTAAAAAGTCTGTTTTCACATTTTTTATGTTTTATTATAAAACATCAAATGTGGCACTAAAATAATTTTTTAAATTGTGTTATTTTCCCATCACTGACATTAACATATGGGTAATATAAAGCTTTAGGATCATTGGGTGTAGTTAAAAGTTGCAGTTTGGCCTACATATTTTTTTAATACTAATTTTTGCGTTTGTTACTTTTTTTTTTTTTTTTAACTCTACAGATTGTGCCCCCATATGATCAGGAAAAAAAACTGTGGGCATTTTAGATAACTTTATGTTTCTGGTATTCTTTATATACAGTGTTCATTGAGCATTCTTTATACAATGACGGAGAAGGCAGGGACAGTAATAATCCATCCTTGCTATCTCAGTTGAAAGCCTGGCTACTGCTTACAGTTGGCCATCTACTCTCTCAGCTGTACAATTAGTGTGCAGCTGTGATCACTGCACGACCATTTTAAAAGCTTTAGGATGATCGGGTGTAGTGAAAAGTTGCAGTTTGGCCTGTATTTTTTTATTATTATTATTATTTTGTTTGTTTATGTGGTTCTTTTTGATTTTTTTTTTAACCCAACAGATTGTGTTCCCCATACAGTCAGAAAAAGACCCCTGCGGACATTTGTAGATAACTTTATTTTCCTCTTATTCTTTATACACAGTGCTCATTGAACGTTCTTGATACAATGATGGAAAAGGCAGGGACGGTAATAAACCATCCCTGCTATCTCAGTGGATATCCCGGATACTGCTGACTGTCAGCTCTCTACTCTCACAGCTGCATGACCCTGAGCATTGCAGACTCTCTCCTGTATAATACTCAACTCCACCTGATTAACCCCTCCATCGCCTCCTCCCTCCACCCTCTCTTTTACCAATAACAACACAAACACCAGCTGTTTTAGATCATTTTGGCAACAGTCATTTTATTAACATATAAATAATACATAAATATATATATAATATATATATAATATATAATATATATATATATATATATATATATACTTTGCCAAAAGACAGCCAACCACACTCACCTGTAACACAAACACTAATGGGGCTGCAGCTGGGCGTTTGGAGCTAAAAAGGTCTAGCAAATCTAGAAAATAACCAAAGCAACTTCCTTTCAGTTATTACCCCAGCTGTAAGGCCAGAGGCTCAGAGGCAACACAGCCACATAGATAGCTGAAATTCTAAGCCCACACTGAAGAGCCCCACCTTTGCAAGACCAACCAAAATACATACCATAAGACTAATTTTCCACCAACTCCGAGGAACCTTAACTGCCACCATGAGCATGCCCTAATGCCTCATGCATGTAGATCACCCCACAGCCCCAATGCGCTCTCCACTCCTTCCTGGATCCCCAAGGCCAAAAGGTCAATTCCCACTGCACTCCATCATTCAGTCAGAAATTCCCCTCGCCAGACTCTAAGACCACGTAGCAGACGAAAACTCCACTCTTCTTGATCACAAACCCCATCAAGTCCCTTTTGAGTTTGACCCAAGCGCTGTTAATCCACTCCTCTGACTGAGCACCGCGTCAGAACCTTCAGGGTACTGTCTCCAGCCAGACCGTAATTCACCAATTTCTGGGATCTCACTAAACAAAACGACAACATGCACAAACATAACAAATGACAAAAAAAGGAAAAAAAAATACAGGTGCACTTCCTTCGATCTCCCCAACCCTAACAACCATGCTGTCATGCCAAATGTGGGCGAATATAAAGCCAATAACGGCTGGAATCCCATTGTCCAACTACCTCTGGTGTCAAACCTCAGCCTGCCGCCTCGGTTGCTGCCCCGATTTGAAATGAATGAGGAGCAAAACTACCGGTGTCTAAACCCAACTCCATCAAACAACACCAAAACACAGCTGTAAATTGGAACCGTGACAAAAACGACCCATTTGCATGCCACATAAGCGGCCCAGTTCCCTTGGGTTGAGCCCCATGATAAGCCCGGAGACATCAAATGGGGAACATCATTTTTCCCTGGACCACCCAGTATCACTCTTTTCCTCCTCCTTGTCAAATCCATTTTTGACCTATAAAACCAAAATTCAATACTATCTCCACGACATCCTCCCCCAAAAGACATCTTGCTCGCATCCTGCTGGGAGAGACCAATTCTCCTATTCTTAATGCCCCAAAAAAATGCCAGTGAAAAGGACAACCGGAACAACAATACCTTAAAACTTGAGGTACAAACCTTCCTTACTTCCAGCCCCAAATGTTCTAACAACACTGGGCACCACTCATCCCTGTGGCCCTTCCTCTTCCGAAAACCTCTCAACACTTGCTGACTCAAGAATTCCTTGGTGAGATCCTGACCCTCATGCCATTTGAAACCAAAGGCCAGTGCTGCCATAAAATGATTCACCCGGGACAATGACTAATCTTCAGCAGGTGCGTGTAGAAGAAAGGACAACAATGCCCCCATATTATCTTCATTCAACACTACGTCCCCTAAAGCTTAGAAACAAGCCTCCCAGATCCACCATGATTAGAGATGGGCGAATTGATTCTATCGAAGTGGACTTCGTTTAGAATTTCAGGAAAACTTCGGTTCTGAACGAAGTCGAAGTTTGGGGTACTTCGCGGGAACGAAGTGTGCTTTTGATTGATAAAATGGCTGCGAGCACATGGCGTTACATGGGGCAAAGAACTCTGGGAGGAAGAAGGGCATAGCCTACATGACATGTGCAGAGATGAAGCCAATCAGATACCGGCGGGATTCTGTGACGTCCACCGCACTATATAAGTCCGGTGCGCGACGCTGGAGCTCATACCGCTCTCACTGTACTGATAGGGAAGTGTGTGCCACGGCTGCTTATGATATCTCTTACTAAAGCACTCATTTTTATACAGCGATTTTTGGGGGGTGTCACAGATTGTCTCAGAGACTGCTTTTCTTAACGTTCTAATTCTGATTTTGTGGGGTATTGGAACTGAAGTCCAGTGTGTGTCCAATGCAGCTGCATATACACTCACCGGCCACTTTATTAGGTACACCTGTCCAACTGCTTGTTAACACTTAATTTCTAATCAGCCAATCACATGGTGGCAACTCAGTGCATTTAGGCATGTAGACATGGTCAAGACAATCTCCTGCAGTCAAACCGAGCATCAGTATGGGGAAGAAAGGTGATATGAGTGCCTTTGAACGTGGCATGGTTGTTGTGCCAGAAGGGCTGGTCTGAGTATTTCAGAAACTGCTGATCTCCTGGGATTTTCACGCACAACCATCTCTAGGGTTTACAGAGAATTGTCCAAAAAGAAAAAACATCCCAGTGACGGCATGTCCTGTGGGCGAAATGCTTTATGATGCGAGTTCAAAGTTAGAATGGCAAACTGGTTCGACTGAAGAAAGGCAACAGTGACTCGAAATGCACTCTTGTTACAACAAGGCTAGCAGAAGAGCATCCGAACGTCACATAAAACGCGAACTTTGGAGGCAGATGGGCTGTACAGCAGCAAGAGAGCCAATCACGGGTGCCGATCTCCTTTCTGTCTAAGAACCAGAAACTGAAGCTCCAATTTGCCCAACTCATCGAACGTTGGACATGTAGAGATGAAAAACGTTGCCTGGTCTGATGAGTCGATTCTGCGCGACATTCGGATGGTAGGGTCGAATTTGGATCAACAA
Source organism: Phyllomedusa bahiana (assembly GCA_025379985.1). Lineage (NCBI taxonomy): Eukaryota > Metazoa > Chordata > Amphibia > Anura > Hylidae > Phyllomedusa > Phyllomedusa bahiana. The sequence goes on from JAODAL010047516.1 coordinate 19,561, forward strand.
CATGAAAGCAGGACTATCCTGCTTGATATCAACGGTTTCAGGCTTGGGGGGTGGTCCAGTGTGGGAATTTTTCTAGGCACTCTTGGCCCTTGTACACTGACATCTTGCAACACTTGTTGAATCTATGCATAGAATTGAGGCTAGTTCTGAGCAAAGGAGTCCACCGTACTAGCTGGTGTACCTAATAAAGTGCCGGTGAGATGTACATTTTAATGCTATCTGCTCACAGCACAATGAATATCCAAGGGTTATCTAAGCCTGTTCCTGTTGTATTCATTTAAAGAAACAGCGTTTTTACAATCCAAATACCAGTTAATTTTTGGCAGCTCATTTCTTTTGCGCAATTTACATCCAGGGGTTAATTAGGCGTTGTTCTGCTGTTGTGGTCACTAAAAGAAACGTTCTGTTTCACCGCCAAAAAAATACATTTTTCCTGTAGCATAATTCATAACCGAAGGTTAATTACAAGTTTTTCTGTTGTTGTGTACCGTAAAATACACGCCATTTTAACACGCTACAAAGCTGGTAAATTTTGGCAGCATATTTCTTTTGCGCAATTTACATCCAGGGGTTAATTAAGCATTGTTCTGCAGTTGTGGTCACTAAAAGGAACGTTTTTTCACCGCCAAAGAAGACATTTTGCCTGTAGCATAATTCATATCCGAAGGTTAATTACAAGTTTTTCTGTTGTTGTGTACCGTAAAATACACGCCATTTTAACACGCTACAAAGCTGGAAAATTGTTGGCAGCATATTTCTTTTGCACAATTTACATCCAGGGGTTAATTAAGCATTGTTCTGCTGTTGTGGTCACTAAAAGAAACGTTCTTTATCACCGCCAAAAAAGACATTTTTCCTGTGGCATAATTTATAACCAAAGGTTAATTACAAGTTTTTCTGTTGTTGTGTACCGTAAAATACACCCCATTTTAACACGCTACAAAGCTGGTAATTTTTGGTTGCTCAATTCTTTTGCACAATTTACATCCAGGGGTTAATTAAGCATTGTTCTGCTGTTGTGGTCACTAAAAGATACGTTCTTTTTCACCGCCAAAAAATATATTTTTCCTGTAGCATATTTCATAACCGAAGGTTAATTACAAGTGTTTCTGTTGTTCTGTACCTTAAAATACACACCATTTTAACACGCTAGAAAGCTGGTAATTGTTGGCAGCATATTTCTTTTGCGCAATTTACATCCAGGGGTTAATAAAGCATTCTTCTGCTGTTGTGGTCACTAAAAGAAATGTTCTTTTTCACCACCAAAGAAGACATTTTGCCTGTAGCATAATTCATAACTGAAGGTTAATTATGCCTGTTTGTGCTTTTATATTCAGTAACATACACAGCGTTTTTAAATGGCACATACAAGCGCAATTTATATCCAAGGGTTACCCAAGCTTCTTAGTGGGTTCATTTGGAGTCAAATACAGGGTGTGTATTTATCATATGTACAGGAAGGGAAGATCTCTCCTTAAGGAGAGAACCGAACGAACGGCTTGTAGAGTTATTGTTTTGCCTTTTCGCCCTCTACTTAGCATCTGCATATCACAAGGCATTATGGGAAAGGGGCTGAGAAGCCCACAGCGCCCTCTGTTGGTTGTAACAAATCCTCAATTTGCTTTTGACCCACCGAGTCTTGAGAAAGCAAAAAGGATTTTTTAGCCAAGCCAGTATCTCTCATCTACAGACAACGCTGTTTCGGGATTTTTGCCCCTCTTCAGTGCAGAGTAGAGAAGATACTGGCTGGCTGTGTGGGAGGCATCGGGTAGCTCAGGAAGGGAAGATCTCTCCTTAAGGAGAGCACCGAACGAACGGCTTGTAGAGTTTTTGTTTTGCCTTTTCGCCCTCTACTTAGCATCTGCATATCACAAGGCATTATGGGAAAGGGGCTGAGAAGCCCACAGCGCCCTCTGTTGGTTGTAACAAATCCTCAATTTGCTTTTGACCCACCGAGTCTTGAGAAAGCAAAAATGATTTTTTAGCCAAGCCAGTATGATCATCTACAGACAACGCTGTTTCGGGATTTTTGTCCCTCTTCAGTGCAGAGTAGAGAAGATACTGGCTGGCTGTGTGGGAGGCATCGGGTAGCTCAGGAAGGGAAGATCTCTCCTTAAGGAGAGCACCGAACGAACGGCTTGTAGAGTTTTTTGTTTTGCCTTTTCGCCCTCTACTTAGCATCTGCATATCACAAGGCATTATGGGAATGGGGCTGAGAAGCCCACAGCACCCTCTTTTGGCTGCAACAAATCCTCAATTTGCTTTTGACCCACCGAGTCTTGAGAAAGCAAAAAAGGATTTTTTAGCCAAGCCAGTATCTCTCATCTACAGACAACGCTGTTTCGAGATTTTTGTCCCTCTCAAGACTCGGTGGGTCAAAAGCAAATTGAGGATTTGTTACAACCAACAGAGGGCGCTGTGGGCTTCTCAGCCCCTTTCCCATAATGCCTTGTGATTTATCATATGCAGATATCTTCATCAAACAGTGTCTGTATATTTTAGAACAAACAGTATGTCAGACAGAGAGGTGGCAGGCTCTTTACCTGCGAGTGGCAGTGGCACAAACATTCCTGGAGCAGGCCCAGGCCGTAGCACAGCAAGGGGACGTGGCAGCGAGGGTCACTAGGGTAGGCCAGAACTGACGCTGTCTTCTAGCGGCTGTGTGCTGACCAGCAACCCAGAGATCTACTATGTGGTCTGGGATCAGCGCCACTATATAGCGAGGATGAACAATTTGAGGTGGGTAGTCAGCAGCTACTTGGCAGCAAAGAAATGGGGCCAATATCCCCTGCTTCTTGCAGTAGGCGGCAAAGTATAGATGTGGAAAATGGCATGGGAGGTCATGTTGTGAGGGGTCAGCCTTTGCATACCAAGACTGGTGATGAGGATAGCAGTGACGATGAAACACAAATTGATGATCATGTAGCTGACCGCACTTGGGAGCTGGGGAAAGCAAGGGCTTCATCATCGTCAGGAGAAGAGGGCGTCAGCTTGTGCGTCAGGCAGCGGCGCAGCCAGCAAGTGGGTTGTGTGGCCGTGAGTCAGCAGGGTAGCAGCAGTGGGAGGTCAGGAGCAAAGCGGCCACGGGGTAGAAAACCCGCTTTGCAGGTCCAAGAAAGTAGCGGCACAGAGGCTCAGCGAGGCAGCGGCGGCAGTAGTCACTCAGTGCGGAGCGTTGGCGGTAAAATCAGATACTCGGAGGTGTGGCAATTCTTTGCTAAGACATCGGAGGAGCCGAATATGGGTATATGTAGAATCTGTGTGCAGAAAGTGAAGCGTGGCCAGGGAGCTAACATTGGGACCACGGCCCAGCGATAATACATGCAGCGTCACCATCCGGTGGCCTGGGAGAAACGTGGCTCAGATGTGGTGGTTCATCCTGCCGCCACAGCAGCAGCGGCCAGTGGACCGCATGCCATTGCAGCCAGTCAAGGCTCCACCCCCTCTGCAGAAGGGAGCTGTTTCTCTTTGCCATCATCTCCCGGTCCAGATGCTCCTGCTCCTCGCTACTCATGGCGCCAGCAGTCGTTCAGCGAGGCGATTGCAAAGAGACAACAGTATGCGTCCAACCATCCTAAGGTGCAGAAGCTGACCGTGCTCCTGTCCAAGTTGTTGGTATTGCAGTCCCTCCCTTTCCAAATGGTGGACTCTGAACCGTTCAGAGAACGAATGGCTTGTCCCGAGCCGAGATGGAGAGTTCCAAGCCGTATTTTCTTTTCCAAAAAGGCAGTACCAGCATTTCATAAATATGTAGAACAGAAGGTTGGCCAGTCCTTGAGCTTATCGGTTTGTCCAAGGTGCACGGCAGCGCGGACATCTGGAGCTGTAACTACGGTCAGGGCCAGTACATGTCCTTTACGGCCCACTGGGTGAATGTGCTTCCTGCCCAGGCATACCAACAACTTGGACAGGAGACGCCGCTTTCTCCTACACCTTGTCAAACTGCGGCTCCTGCGCCAATGCCCGCCTCCTCCTCCTCCACCACCACCATCATCTCAGCCTCCACAAGTACTGCTCCATCATACCACATGTGTAGGGCACAGCGGTGTCACGCAGATCTACACCTGGCTTGCCTCGGCGAACGAAGTCACACAGGGAGGAACTGCTCCGCGTCATGCAGCAAGAAATCGATGTGTGGCTTTCCCCGCGCCAACTGCAAATCGGAACCATGGTGACGGACAATGGGAGTAACATAGTGTCCGTGCTGCACCGAGGAGGGATGGTCCATGCGCCCTGCATGGCGCACGTGTTCAATCTGGTTGTGAAAAGGTTCCTGAAGTCTTCCACCGATTTTCAGAAGATTCTGAAAATGACCAGGAAACTGCGCATGCACTTCATCCATTCCTACAAAGCCAGGAACACCCTCATCGAGTTGCAGTGGCAGAACAGCCTGCCCCAACACACTCTGATATGCGATGTTTCCACCTGTTGGAATTCCAGCCTGCACATGTTGGACCGACTGTATGAACAGAGAAAGGCCATTAACGATTTTTTGATGATCCAGGCGGACAGGAGTACTCCCCTGTGTAACTTTGATGTCAGCCAGTGGCAGCTTATGCGTGACACCTGCCGTTTGTTGTGGCCATTCGAAGAGGCGACGTTATTTGTCAGTCGCCAGGACTACGGGATGAATAACGTCATTCCACTGCTTCATGTCCTGGAACAGATGCTGAAAAATCTGTCTGGGCAGGAGACTGGAGATGTGGCGACTACATCTCGCGGCCACATGAATCCGGTGGGGACTGAAATGGATGAGGAGGAGGGGAGGAGGAGGACATTGGAGCAGAAGCATTGTCTGGTGAAATGATTGGATTTTCTACCCAGGTGACAAGAGAGGAGGAGCAAAGGGGCAGCTGGAGGAGGTAGATGGAGATGAGGAAGACGAGGCAGATGACCCGCAAGCACCGTGGCAGTATACAGTTGAGATGGAGGCAGTGAGCCTCTCGGTTTCACTTGTGCAGATTGACGCAGCATTTCTGATTTTTCCTGGCTAGTGATAGCCGAATAGTCTCCATCCGGCAAATTGATGACTTCTGGCTCTCCATCCTATTGGACCCTCGCTACCGGTCCAAAATGGGAGTCTTTTTCCCAGCTGCTGAGAGGGATCACAAACTCAAATACTATAGGGAAATCCTCCATAGTCAGTTGGCCGCTGCCTATGTGCGGATTCGTCCCCTCCTCTGACAGGTCTGACCGGGGGGGTTTCTCAGCGTCCACGTACTACTGCCGCGGCTGCGGGAGAAGGTGGGGGGGTAGGAGCAGTACCAGCTCCATCAGCAGCAACCTAAGTCTGGAGTCATTGATGAGCAGCTTCCTTCACCTGCCTAGTGAAGAGGGACGTCGCCAGCAGCAGCAGGACCTGGAGCAGACACTGAACCAACAGGTCGGGCCTACTTGGACAGAAATCTGGGCCCCCCCCAGTTAGAAAAATCCGTTGGACTACTGGGCAGCCAAAATGGATGTGTGGCCGCAACTTGCCGAGTTTTTTCAGTGGAGAAGCTGTCCTGCCCAGCCAATAGTGTGGCATAAGAGCAGGTGTTCAGTGCGGCGGGGGCCATCGTTACCCCAAGGAAAACCCGCTTGTCCACGGGAAATGTGGAACGACTGACCTTTGTCTAGATGAATCAGGCGTGGATCGGCCAGGATTTCCACACACCAATGCCTTAGGCATCAGACTACATCAGCCATGACGCCTCACCCAAACTGTGATAAATGAGTCTGGGTTCAAACTACTTGCCTCAGCCACTATTCTGATGCCGCCACCCGCCTGATGCCACACATCTGCTGCCAGTTTCTCCATCTGCCATCAACCATCTTTTCGAGGGACTGGTATTGCCACCCACCTCCATACTCTGTCATTGTGACACTCCATGACCTCATGCTGCTGCTGCTGCCGTGCCCTCCACACTGTGTCATTGTGCCACTCTGTGGCCTACTCCTGTTTTTGCCACCTCCAGAATGTCATTGTGCCACTCTGTGACCTCATGCTGCTGTGGCTGCCGCCGTCACCTCCACACATTGTCATTGTGCTACTCTCTGACCTCATGCTGCTGCTGTGGCTGTTGCCATGACCTCCACACTGTGTCATTGTGCCACTCTCTGACCTCATGCTGCTGCTGCCGTGACCTCCACTCTCTGTCATTGTGCCACTCTGTGGCCTACTCCTGTTTTTGCCACCTCCAGAATGTCATTGTGTCACTCTCTGACCTCATGCTGCTGCTGCCGTGACCTCCACTCTCTGTCATTGTGCCACTCTGTGGCCTACTCCTGTCTTTGCAAATTTATTGTTCCAGCTATTGTATAACGTCTATATTTAGACACTATTATCCTGAGCGGGATGTCCAGCCCACAATGCGTCAGTATAACCAAGAGTCAGGATAAACACAAATGTAGATTTTGCAACGAATTTTACTGTATGAGGTCTTCATATATTTGAAACATCAACAAGATTCTCACGTCATAGCCACATTGCAAGGGCTGTAAATACAACAAAGAGTCCAATACCGTATAACAGAGATATAGCCGACCCTATTCACTTGACAAAGGGGGAGGTCCCCGAAACGTCGCGCAGGCGCAGAGCCTATCATTCCTGTTAGCTGAGAGTACGAGTGTAGCCCCTGGAGAGATCGGAGGATCCAGAGGGAGGACTAGCGGCTCTGCCGAAAAGCAATCTTCCACACTGAGCAGCATACCGTGAGTTTGCCATATCACCCGCCCGAGGGAAATCAGAAGTTGTTTCGCTCCAAGGGATAGTGAATAGGGTCGGCTATATCTCTATTATACGGTATTGGGCTCTTTGTTGTATTTACAGCCCTTGCAATGTGGCTATGACGTGAGAATCTTGTTGATGTTTCAAATATATGAAGACCTCATACAGTAAAATTCGTTGCAAAATCTACATTTGTGTTTATCCTGACTCTTGGTTATACTACTCCTGTCTTTGCCACCTCAAGAATGTCATTGTGCCACTCTCTGACCTCATGCTGCTGCTGCTGCTGTCACCTCCACTCTCTGTCATTGTGCCACTCTGTGGCCTACTCCTGTTTTTGCCACCTCCAGAATGTCATTGTGCCACTCTCTGACCTCATGCTGCTGCCGTCACCTCCACTCTCTGTCATTGTGACCCTCTGTGGCCTACTCCAGTTTTTGCCACCTCCAAAATGTCATTGTGCCACTGTCTGACCTCATGCTGCTGCTGTGGCTGCTACCGTGCCCTCCACTCTGCGTCATTGTGCCACTCTGTGGCCTACTCCTGTGTTTGCCACCTCCAGAATGTCATTATGTCACTCTCTGAACTCATGCTGCTGCTGCCGTCACCTCAACTCTCTGTCATTGTGCCACTCTGTGGCCTACTCCTGTTTTTGCCACCTCCAGAATGTCATTGTGCCACTCTCTGACCTCATGCTGCTGCTGCCGTCACCTCAACTCTCTGTCATTGTGCCACTCTGTGGCCTACTCCTGTTTTTGCCACCTCCAGAATGTCATTGTGCCACTCTCTGACCTCATGCTGCTGCTGCCGTCACCTCCACTCTGTGTCATTGTGCCACTCTGTGGCCTACTCCTGTTTTTGCCACCTCCAGAATGTCATTGTGCCACTCTCTGACCTCATGCTGCTGCTGCTGCTGCCGTCACCTCCACTCTCTGTCATTGTGCCACTCTGTGGCCTACTCCTGTTTTTGCCACCTCCAGAATGTCATTGTGCCACTCTCTGACCTCATGCTGCTGCCTCCGTCACCTCCACTCTCTTTCATTGTGACACTCTGTGGCCTACTCCTGTTTTTGCCACCTCCAGAATGTCATTGTGCCACTCTCTGACCTCATGCTGCTGTGGCTGCTGCCATCACCTCCACACTCTGTCACTGATGTTGCAACCTTATCCCTCAGCTTGTTTTTTTCCAGCTGTCGCTGCCATGACTTTATCAGGCTGCATTCCCGCTTCATTTTTTGGTCAGTTTTGCCCTCTTAAGTGCCCAGGGAATTTTATAGTGAAGCGATTCTAAGAGCGGCAGCAGTCATCTGCGTGTCATACTAAAACACAACATTGTATGAAGACCAAAGCAAGCTCCCTCCGCATATTTAAGCATGGCACAACGTTCTACAGCACCCTGCAGGCTCTGTGCAGCCTGGAAATAGCTGTTTTTAACGCGATTCGTCCCGAAGCAATTCGGACCGTAACAAATTTTGTCGGGAAATTCGGCGAAGTCACCGAATCGAATTTTTGAGAACTTCGCCCATCTCTAACCATGATGCCTCGTAGGCGGTCCAGGTCCCACCTGTCACCGATGCCTGGAACCATCTATCCACTTTTTGAAAGTCATGCCCCGCAAGTGTCCGGAGCATTCTGTCCCCACTCTCGCTGACTCCGGAGCCAATGCTCGAATGCTTCCACTGAAAATGAGAAAGAGAGTCAACAATCGAGTTCTGCAATCCCGGGACATACTCAGCATTAAGGGCCAAACACCCTAGAACCAAACATCGAAGAAGACAAACCCCAGAAGGTGAGAAAGCTTGGACCACACCAAAATTGTCACAATGGAACCTGACTTTCCTGTCCAGTAAATGCTCACGCCAGATTTCCACTGCCACCACAATCAGGAACAACTCAAGTCAAACTCATTCTCACCCATTCCCGGGGCCATTGCCCTACATACCAATCTCTTTGACAAAACCTATCCCACCAGCCACATCCATGTAGATGCCTATCTCCCCATTGTATACCACTTCCGCCATGATAAGAGAGCGCCCATTGTACTGGTCGAAGAACCCCACCCATACCTGGAGATCTTCCCGAAGACTGGTTGATAAATGCACAAAATGATGCGGCGCTCTGACTCCTGATATCATGGCCACAAGTCATCTACGAAAAACCCGCCCCCTTGGCATGATTCAGTAGGCAACGTTTAACTTACCTAAGAGAGACTGCAGGTCCCACAGAGGAATCTTTTTCATCTCACACGCCACTCTGACATCCACCAGCTTTTTATCCGCCAGCCAGCACTCCATCAACTGGGAATCAATACAAGTCCTCCAAAAATTGAGACACGTAACTGTCCCTCTGTCATATCGGCAACCATATGAACCCCAGAACGCCCAACGACCCACTGCATTAAATGAAGCAAGGATACATAAAACTGATGAATCCGCTGGGTTGATGCGCAAAAAATCATCCAGATAATCAATGATAGAAAGGAGGACAGACACTTCACAAACCGTTCATTCCAAGAAGGTTCTAAAAGTTTCAAAATATGCACAGGATATTGAGCATTCCATGGGCAAGTACCTATCCAAGAAAAAATGAATTCTCCCAATTACAACCTAACAACCATAAACTATCCGGGTGAAAAGGCAACAAATGAAACGCAGACTCAGGGCACCACGCCCATAAAAATCCACCCACTGCACAGCCGTGTCAAATGATGTATAGAGCAAAGCTCGGGATCAATCCCATCATTGACCGAGAACCCCCATGGGAATGACAGATGACGGATGAGCTGAAATTTATGCGACTCCTTTTCTGGGACCATCCCTAACGGCGACAAAAAAGGTAAATCAAGGTAAGGGCCTACCATCCGACCCATTGACACCTCCATGGCCAGCATCTCTGACACCACCTGAGGGGCCGAATAAGCCAACTTCAAATTCTTGGTAGTAAAAGGAACCTGATGGGAAAGGGCAGGAATCCCAAAACTGTGTCTAAACCGGTCCTCCAACAACTGTGCAGCATCCCGATCCCCATATCTATTTAGGAAGGGGAACATCATGTCCAGCATCACCGGAGTCACCCCCTTGGCTATTCGAAGGGGCCCCCTACCCTTTCTGAAACAATGGACCGATTTGTGTGATGAACCATTACAGATTGAACACACATGCCTGACAGGTTGTCCCGAATTTACATTGTCCTTCATTAAACTGTCAACAGATGTCCAGCTTCTGACCTCCTCGTCCTGACCCCCCTGCACCTCCCGATGTCCCAGATTGGCCAGCAGAGCTGGCTCCACTGTGAAAGGACTGGCCAAACCAAGTAGGTAACATAAAAAAAAGCCATAGAGACTTCCGGTTCCGGCACGTGCATGAGCGGAGGCTGAGGAAACGAGCTCCGGCCCCGCTCCTCCTAAATCGCCGTCTTCCCCGCACTGACCGCAACAAGAAACGTCACTTATCAGTGCCAGAAACAGAGCGCCCGTCCCGGTGAGTGATCCGGGCGATTCCAGCATTGCGGGGGACGGAAAATCTATATTAAACCCCACTACAGGGAGCAGCATGCTCCAAAATGGCGCCCGA
>JAODAL010047517.1:0-29840 GCA_025379985.1 Phyllomedusa bahiana
AAGAAATAAAAGACGAAAATAAAAATAATGTGTCCTCAGACCTGTAACATACAAGTCCTTAAACATAGGACATATACTCCTGGTATCTTCTATTCAGTTTATTTGCACTAAGTCAACTTTCATTAACACTGATGGAGACAAATGTGATGGCTTCTTTTGTAATCTCAATAATTCATCCCAACCTTGATTACAAACTCATAATTCATCTTTAGAATTATGTTATCATTTAATGAGCATGTTGATTTATACATCAAAACTTTCTAAACATTTATAATATAAAAATGTCATTGAACTTCAGGACTAAATTCAGTGCTCCTCTGGGATTCATAAATATTACAGAAATTTAATGGACAACTTTGTGTCTACAGCACCATAGGAAAAGAAAACAACTGACCTTGAAAACTTAGTGCAGATGATTAAGACTGTCAGCTAATCATGCCTCTAAATAACATTATGTCATAAAATTATATGAATTTTTTTTAATAAAATAATGAATTTTAGTAAAAAGGAAACTGTTCAACTATGAATTGAATATTTAATTTTGTTTTCCTAGCCAGCAGCTTACACCTATATTTATATTATAGGGGCATTCTTACCATGCTGTTTCAGAGTCTACTCTTCCTGGCCTGCTACAGGCTCTCACGTCCCGGTTAGTCTGTGGGCGGGTTTACAGCAGTGAGTGGCATATCAGCTCTGCTATACCTAGCTGCACCTTGCAGAGCAACATTGCTAACAATAGGATGTAAGCTGTAGTGCACAAAGGTACAGAGCTCTAAAGGGTTAAAGTTTGTCACTAACAGAGGTAAACAAGCTCCTGTTTTACTGATAACACTCAGCAAAAAGTGATATCATCATGATCAGCAAGGGCGGGGCAATGAGAGCCAAGAAAGATAACATAAGGAATCTTGTGCTCACAAGATCTGCTTTAACTCTGAAATATAGCAAAATAAGAACAGCAATGTATATGGTAATAATCTTTATTAACGTTCGCCTGCATCTATAAATTTAATTAATGTGGTGAGAATACCCCTTTAAGACTGGTATACTGTTTGTGCTCTTTCTGTAATACCCATGTAACTAGCTCCTCCAGTTATATGGGACTTCATTTAGAGCTGCATGAAATCTCTATGTTGCTTACGTTTAATTTTATGCAACCATAGGAAGTCCAAAGGTTATATATTGAGTATGGAGAGTTAAACCTGGGTGCGTTATTTCTGAATAAGGCCTTAATTTTTTAGTGTAGAAAGATTAAAATCTTGCAATAAAATTTTATTGACTTCTACCCAAGTGTTTTAAATTTCATTTGTTCCTTTTTTCCCTTGTACTTTGGTGATCTCTGCTATTCTAAGATGTTATCATTTATTATAGGGGTTTTACATGATTCAGCTTGTCATTAATTAAAATTCTTATCTGTTTCTGCTCTATTCCGATACTTTTAACCCTACCAGATTCTCCTGACTATGCTATTTTACTTTTGTTTTTGTAACGGTCTGGAGGTGGATCCTCTGGACCACACCAGGGAGTTAAATCTAAGTGGGTCCCGGTATTCACCAGAGCCCGCCGAAAAAGGGGAAAAAAAAGGGGGTTTTTTAGCTGGGGCGGGAGCCCCACCAGGTTCCTACCACTGGCGGGGGTTTCCCTTTGCGGTGGGGGCCCCCAAGGCAAGGTACGGGACCCCGCGGGAAAGGCTCGTAGTGGGGGAAAAAAAGGGCAGGTGGTCGGGGCAGGGGGTTTGGGCCCCGTGAACGAGACAGGCAGGAGGTCAGGGAAGGGGGAAAGGTTTTCGGGCCGGTAAACGTAAGCGATTTTCAGTACAGGGTTTAAGGAAAGCAAGAAACTCTAGGAACTTTCAACAAAGGAACATACCCCAAAGGGATCCGGCCGGGGTTTTTGCCAGGAAGGGGCCCGGGACTTAAATGGGAGAATTTGGCCCCGGAATGAAAATTTAAACCGGGCGCACTCCCCCCTTTACTTTTTCAAACTGCCGGCGCCGCGCCCGGGGGGCGGAGCAAACGTGCCGGGGAACCCGGAACAGGCTGAGCAGGATTGTGGCCGGGTTAAGGGGAAGGGCCGGGGGGAAACAGGGAGGTGAGGGGAAACCCCAAACCCGACGGGGGGGAAATGGGGTTTCCCTGGAGCGGGGAGCAACCGGCCCGGCCCCCCCTCCCACCCAGGACAGTCGCGGGGGCGTCGTACATTCCCCCCCCCTTTGGGCCCCCCCCCCTTTTGGGACCCCCCCCTTTTACGGTTTTTGGGGGGAAAACCTCTGGATAAAAGGCCTGCGGGCCCAGGATTTTCCCCACCCGGCTCCCAAGACCTCTTTCCGGGGCCAAACCCCCTTTCCCATCCCTAAAAAGAAATCTTTTTTCCCCCTGGTTCCCCTCATGCCCAGAATCTCTTTGAAACTCGAAGACTTTGGGGCACATCACCCCAAACAGCCCGGAGGGGGGAACACCTTCGGGGAAAAGGGCGATTAAGGCCCAGGGAAATTTCAGTAAAAAGCCCTGAAACATTTTGGGGAAATTCTCATAGTAGGGGGACCGGAGTTTGTAGGACCCCATGTTGATGCGCTGTTTAACCTAAAAGGGCCCCCAGGAAACGGGGTCCCCATTTTGTGAGAAGGCAATTAAGGCGGAAAAAACAAACCAAAACCACACCTTGTCACCTGGTTTTTGAGAAAACCCCCGGAGGGGGGTTTCATTTTTTGGGCCCGGGCGGGGAGTTTTTATGCCCACACGGAAGGGGCCGGGAGCAGAGACGGGGACGGGTTTCTGGGCCCAAGATGGCCTTCATGCCTTTGAACTAGGCGTCCCCCCAAAAAAAGGGACCCCTTGGAAAAAAGGGGAGGTTTTTGGAAGGGCCGAGGAGGGCGGGTAAAGGGGCCCATACACAATGTCCAAGGGGGGAGACAGGACTCAGCCCTAAAGGGGAGTTGTAAAGAAACCCCGCCCAGGGGCAGCAATTTGGGACCAATCATTTTGACGAACCGAGACAAAATGGCAAGGTAACTTTTCCCAAAAACCCCCTGGGGGGCCCCCGCCCCCTTGGCCCGCCCGTTCCCTGGGGTGGGGGCCCTGAAGAGAAGCCCGACCCTTCACCTGAAGTTGGTTTACCCCAGGGTTTCGCCCCAAAACCTGGAGAAAACCCTAACCCCCCCCGGGTCCGAAAGACAAAATTTTGCAAGGGAGCCCCAAAGGTTAGCCCCCCGGGAAAACCGGGGGAAGAAAAAACAGCTCCCCCCCAGACGGGGGGCAGACGGGGGCCGGGGCAATAAAACGAAATGGGGCCAAATTTTGGAGAAGCGACCGTGATCCCCCCCAAAAAAGGGTGTTTGCCGGGACAAATTGGAGGGGGGTCAGATTAAAAAGCCCTTTAAAAAAATTTTTGGGAACCAGGGTTTGATTTGGGGAAGGGGGATGGCTGAAAGTAACCTCCGGCTTGTAAACGGGGCTTCTTGGGTTGCAGGCAAAAAGGAGTCACAAGACGAAAAAAAAAGCCCCTTAAACCCAATTTTTCCCAAGTTAAAGGCCAAAACCAATAAAAACCGGGATATCAGGGGGAAAGGGTTTTCCCCCGGCGCCAGTAAACCCGGGCCCCCCAAAAGAGCAATCCCCCCATTTTTAAAAAGAATTACGTCTGGGGGAAGACAGGGCGCACAAAAAAAGTCCTTTCCGGGAGGGAAACCCCCCGGGAGGCCCAAATGGGGGCTGCCGAGAAAAGACGTTCTGGAGGAATTAATGTTTTTTTGGAAATAGTAACCTTCACCCCCCCCGTGGAGGCACGGGAAAAGGGCGCCCCCGCCCCTTCACATTACCTTCTCCGCCCCCCGGGAAAGTGGATCAGGAAATCGAAACCGGGAAAAAAAAAAAGGGGCCACCCCCTGCCTGGTGGGGGTTTAAAGGGTCGCTGACCGTTTGAAGATTTTTGGGGGTTTTTTGGTGGTCCGAGTAATACGGAGGGGGAAAAAACGGGAAACCCTCCAGCAGATACGCCACTCTTTCCAAAAGACATTTTTTATGGCCAGTAGCCCCCGGGTCGGCAATCGTGTAATTCCTCTGGGCCGGGACGAAAACCCTTTTCTTGGAAAAAAAGGGGCCGCACGTTACGGGTCCTTCCCCGGGGGCCCTTTTTTGTGTAAGAACTGCTCCTGCCCCCAACGGCCCAGGCATCCACTACCACGGAAGGGCTTGGGCGGTGGCCGGACGGAAAAGGGAAATAAATGCCGTAGAGTGGAAAGACTTGAGCTTACAAAACGGCTTTACCTTGAGGGGCCCCACTGCGGGGGATTGGCTTTTTTTCTTTGAAACCCCACTATCGGACCCACCAGCGTAGAGAAGGGGGGATAATTGGCGAAAAGTTTTGCAGAAGCCCAAGAAGTGCTGTATAGCCCGCAGACCGACTGGGCGTGGCCACGGCAACAGGGCTGACAGTTTCGCGGGAACCCATCCGTGGGCCCTTTGGTCAAAATTTTCAAAACCCCCGAAACGGGACCCAAATCTGTTGGAAGAGGGCATTTCCCCCCTAGTTTTGGGCATCAAGAGATTCCCCCGGAAAGGACCTTCTAAAACCCCGCCAAACCCGACTGCGGGGGGTTTTCTCGAGGTCGGGGTGGGGGAACACCAGGATGTCATAAAGGGAACCCACCACGCAGGAGTAGGGGAAGGGTCCCCTGAAGCCCCGATATTCACGAGCTTTTTAAAAAAGACGGCAGGCCATTACACGCCCAAAAGGGCCATCATCAGGTACTAAAATGTAAAACCCTTTGGTTTTGAAGGCCGTCTTCCATTCACCCGCCCTTGCAGTTTGGGACCAAGTTGTAGGCCCCACTCAGCCCCAACTTAGAGAAAACCTTTTGGCCCCGCAGGCGGAAAACATTTTTCTGTGATAAAAACGGCAAATGGGTAAGGGTTTTTTCCCGGGTGATCTTTTTAAAACCCCCGGGTAGCCCTATGCAGGCCGTAAGGGCCCCTTTCCTTCTTCTTTACGAAAAAGAACCCGCCCCGCGGGAGACAGGATTTCCCGGGATGAAACCCTTTTTCCGGGAAAATTCTCCTGGTTTAAACTCGGACCATGGTTTGGGGTCCCAAACCCGGGACATTGGGTAGACCGGACCCCCCGGGGGAGGACGGGTTCCCCCGGCAAAAAAGTCAATGGGGGAAATCGAATGGAGGGTTGGGGGGAAGACTCTGGGCTTGTCTCCCCCGGGGGAACACTTGGGCGTCCCTCCAGATATTGGGGGGGCACCCGGGCAACGGCTCCTAAAAGGGGTTCGAGCGAGAGAAAGGAAAAAGGCCCGGGGCAGTGCAAACCCAAAAAATTTCCCCGACATTTGGGGACCCCAAAGAGTCCCCTCTCCATATTTCCCGCCCGGATGGGGAGAGTTTTAAACCGCAGCCATGGGAGTCCGAGGAGGACCGCTGATGAGGACGAGGCAACACATAGAAGGCGATTTCTTCCAATTTTACCCCCCACGTGGGGGACAGTGGGGGTGACAAAACCCGGGTGGGGCCGCTAAGCACTCCCCACTGACGAATAATGACAGCGTTTTTTCCAAAACGAACCAAAACCCGAAAACCATAAATGCTTCAAACCCAAAACTGGTGGATGAAGTTTCCCCGGTGCGCCCGAAACCCAAAAAACCCCCCCGAAACCCGGAAAGAGGTAACCTCTCCCGGAACGACCTGAAAGGGCCCTCAACAGCTTTGGGGAGGAAAGGGGTTTTTCACCTAGGGGAATTTCCCTTTTCCCCCCAGATCCTAGGGGGCGGGAGTTTCCCCCCAGGTTTTTTGGGGCGCCTGGGACCCAAATTTCCCCCGGTTAAAAAGCTCTGGGCTGCCCCAGTAAGGCACAAGTTCCTTTGCCGTTTGCGGGGGCCCAAATCTTGTCAGAGAGACGAGCCCGATCAATCTGCATGGGCTCCTCGGTGGGTTTTTGGGGGGGTGTAAAGCAGGAGGCCCCCCTGGGAAAACCGGTTTCAAGGTGAGGAAACCGGCGAGGTTGGGGTGACTGGGCGCTCATTTCCGAAGTTCCTCCTCCCTTCCCCTGAAGGGGTTTCTTTGATGCAGGTCGCTCCCCCCGGATCAGGGGCACTGAGGGAAGCGGGAAAGGTTCTTTTCGGGCCAAGACCCTTAACAAAGGGTTGAGAGCCCTTTTCTTGAAGGTGGCGCACCCGAACGACCTCGTTCCCCTGACATTTTAGAAGGGCCCGAGGGCGGAATTCCCCGGGGTTTGTTTCCCCACAGACAATTTCCCCCAGGGGTAGGTTTTTGGGGGGTTTTCTCACGGAGGAAACCCCGAGCTTGGGTTTCCCCAAGAAAAATTTCGGAACTCACTGAAGGGAAAGTGAAGATCCACCACAACTTTGGTCCCAACCTTTTTCCCACCCGAGGGGGGTAAGGGCCCCTGCCAGGGCCTTCCCGGGGGGGGGGGGGGAGGCTGACCACGAAAACCCCTTTTCCCCACCACGTGGAAAAGGATCTGATCAGCCATCAGCTTTTCCCCGGGATAAGCTTGGGTTTAAGAAACCCCCCGCAGATTTCGGGCTCCGTCAACTTAGCTGGGAGCTACCCGGGCGGGGGCTTGGGGGCCCCCCCAGGGGCCACAGGAAACCCATAGAGGCAGGGGCAACCACTGGGATGGTGAAGGGTTTTCTGGGTTTCGGGCGGGGACGGGGTTGCTGCAACATGGTGGGGTACTGGGTAAATTGGGAGCACCTGTTGACCGAGTTTGGGGTGACGTTTAGCAACAACGGTCGTCAGAAACCCCAGGCTTGGGGAACTTTCAACCTTGGGGGGATCCATTGGCCCATCCAAATGTAACGGTCCTGGAGGTAGATCCTTTTGGAACCCCCCCCCCAGGCCCATGGGGGTAAGCCCACACCCGGGAGTGGGAAACTAAATGGGTTCCCCCGGGATTCACCAGAGCCCCCCACAAAAAACGGGAGTTTTCTGCCGGGGAAATCCACCAGGTACACCACTGGCGGGGGGGTTGGCCCGCGGGGCGGCCAAGGGAAAAATACAGGAAACGGCGGGCAGGCCCCGATTTGGGGACAGGCAGGCGGTCAGGGCAACGGGTGGGCTCGGAACTAGACAGGCAGGGAGGGCAGGGCAGGGGGGCAAAAATTTGTGGTCCGGAAAAATTTAACTGGAGGTTTTGGAAAACGGAAAAGCAAGACAAGAAACTCTAGGAAACTTTTTTACAAAGGAAAACACCAAGGGGTCCGGCCAGGGCCGCCAGGAAAAAGGCCGGCTTTAAAAAGGGCATTGGGCCCGGGAATGACCAATTTACCCGGGACTGCCCCCTTTTAAATTTTAAAATGCCGGCGTGCGCGCGCCCTATGGGGGGAACACGCGCGGAGAAAGGAGGGGGAGGCTGAGCGTGGGGGCCCGGGGAAGTGAATGGGCCCGGGGGGGACAAAGGGAAAGGTTTGGGGGGAAACCCCCAACCCAAATAAAGGGGCGGGCCCCCGCTGGGAGCAGGGGCACGGACCCCGCCTGCGACCTAGGGCAGTGGTTGGGGGGGGGGTCCTGACAGTTTTTCTCCCCTTTTTACAGTAAAAATCGGGTCGTGGTCTCCCCGTGACCTCTCACGGATTTGACATATTCATGTTAACTTTGTTAATCATTTTCATTTTGTCCTGAATCTGGTTTGTTTAGGTAGATTCATCACCCTTTTGGTTTTAAAAATCAAAGCTTTACTTTAAGGGCCCCAAAAAATTTTGGGGAATTTTTAGGCCCCAAAAATACCCCAACACTATAACCCCCTACATTTCTGCAGAGTTGAATACAAGTTTATGGCATCGGTCTAAATTTTGAGGCACTTTGGTTTTGCATTTTTCTGCTGCAGTTCTCCAAAATGCTTTTTTCCGTTTTTAAACTTTTAATTTGAAATAGCAAAATCTGTCTGCAAAATGTTGTACTTGTTTTCTTATACTAACATATTATCAAGGGAACAGTACCTTAATGCACTTATAAAACTCGCAACCCCTGGGGCCCTCTCTCTCCCGGGAAAGCACCAATCATTTCTCTTTGGAACTCTGTCAGGTATGCAGTATCATGCCTGTAAAACAAATAGGGGAATATCTCTCCTTGGGGAGGGGGTGGCGTTTTTAGGAAAATTGGGCTTTTTTTTCCCTCTACAAAGCCTGCATATCACAAGGCATTGGAAAGGAGCTGAAAGCTCAAGCGCCCTCCATTTGGAAAGTAAAAAAAACCCCAATTTGGGTTCTGACTCACTGAAACTTTAAAAAAGCAAAAGGGGTATTACAAAGCCAATATCACTCCCTCTACAGAAAAACTTTTTTTCGGTGGTTTTTTTTTCCCCATCAGTGTAAGTAAAATGTCCCCTTATAAAGTCAGGAAAACCTTTGGGGGACATTTTTACTAAACATTTTTTTTTGATTTCCCCCCTTTTAAATGGGTGAAATATTGCGGAGTCATGGGAAAAGGCTGATCTTTGATCTGAGAGGACCCCCTCAGCTTCCCGCATTCCCAGTTGTAGTACTAAGGCCCACAAGAAGAGTTGATTCTGGGGGCTCAAACCCCCCAAAACCCCCCTTTTACTTTGGGGCCTCCCCCCTTCCCGTGGGCCCCCTGTTGTGGGTTCCCTGCCCGCTTGGGGGCCAACTGAAGCAGACTGGTGGGGGGTTTTCATCATCCCCAACCCCCCCTATAAAACGGATGGGGCCTGGGGGCTTCTGAGGGCTTCTTCACCCTTAAATTTTAGGGAACTGAAGTACAAAAAACTACGTAAAAAGATCATAAAAAGTATCCCCCCAATGAATATTTCATAAAAATAAAAATATACGAAAGCTTAACAAAAAGGGCGAAATTTACTCTAACAAGTGGAATTCGTTTAGAAATTAAGAAAACTTCGATTCCGAACAAGGGGCGAAGTTGGGGTGATTCACGGGAACAAAGCTGTTTTTGATTGATAAAAAGGCTGCGAGCACATGACTTACATGGGGCAAAGAAGTTGGGAGAAGAAAGGGGTAGCCACTACATGTCAGAGATGAAGCCAATCAAGACCGCGGGTTTTGTGACTCACCGCATTAAAATCCGGGGGCCATTTTCCCCTCCCCCACCTCCTCTCACGTGGTGTAGGAAGGTGCTGATGCGCTGCCTGCTTGTATATCCATACTAAAGAACAAATTTTTTAAAAGCGATTTTTGGGGGGGTCCCCCGCTTGCTCAGAGACTGCTTCTCTTACTTCTAATTCTATTTGTGAGTATGGGGAAATAAGTCCAGTGTCTCCAAGCAGACAAACATTTTAATGCTATCTTCCATTCTTGACACATTTAAAATTTCCCAAGGGTTACAAGCCCGTTCCTGTTTTATTCATTAAAGAAAAGCGTTTTTTTAAAAATCCAAATACCACTTTAATTTTTTTTTTCATTTTATTTTGCCAATTTAGACCAGGGGGGTTTAATTTAACGTTTTTCTGCTGTTGTGTCTAAAAAAAAGTTCTTTTTCACCGCCAAAGAAAAAAATTTTGCCGTAGCATAAATCAAACCGAAGGTTATTACAAGTTTTTCGTGTTTGTTTTTTTAAAAAAACACCCGTTTTAACACCTAAAAAGCGGGTAATTTTTGGGGCAGCACATTTTTTTTTGCCATTTACACCAAGGGTTAATAATTTTTTTTCTGCATTGTACTTAGTAAAAAAAACATTTCTTAAACCCCAAAAAAGAAATTTTGCTTGTACAAAATTCATATCCGAAGGGTTTAAATTAACCTTTTTTGTCTTTATATTCATAAAATACACGTTTTTTTAAACAACACAAACAAGTACATTTTTCCTCCCCATTTGGGGAGCGCAATTTATATCCAAGGGTTACCCAACTTGTTAGTGGGTTCTTTTGGGAGTAAAATACAGGGGTGTATTTACATATCAAATCTTTCACAAACAGGGCCCCTGTACTTTTAAACAAACAGAAATTCAACAAGAGGTGGCGGGCTCTTCCTGCGGGGGCAGGCAAAAACTTTCCGGAGCAGGCCCAGGTCGCAGCCAGAAAGGGGACGCCCACACGGGGGTCACCGTGAGGCCAAAATCCGGGTGCCATCTCGGCCCTTTTGGGTTGTCAGAACCCAATGGTTCTGATTGGGTTGAATAGGTCATCCACTTCCTCCCAGAGACATCGACAACCCAACCCAAAGTCGGTGGGAAACCAACAAAACCCTTAAAGGGCAGGCCCAGGGGGGCCAGGCCCCACCTGTCCCAACCCCCTCTGCCCCATCCGCCCCTCAGCCAGGATCTACTATTGATGGGCTCACCCCACTATACAGCGAGGATAAAAAAATTAGGAGGCGTCAGCACTACTTGGGGGGCGAAAAAATTCTGCTAATATCGCCTGCTTCTTTCAGTAGACGGCAAAGTATAGATGGGAAGTGGCATGGGAGGTTCATTTTTGAGGGGGCGCCTCTGCAACCAAACCGGGATGAGGACAGCATGACGAGAAACACAAATCGATGATATGTAGCCGACCGCACTTTGGACCGGGTAAGCAAGGGCTTTACATCTTCAAAAGAGGGGGCAGCTTCGCGTCAGGCAGCGGCGCAGCCAGCAATGAGTTGTTGGCCGTGAGTCAGCGGGGAGCAGCAGTGTGAGGTCGGGAGCCAAGCGGCCACGGTAGAAAACCCCGCTTCACAGGTCCAAGAAAGTACGGCACAGGGGCTCAGTAACACTCAGTACCGTAGCGTTTGGCGGTAAAATCAGATATTTTGGGGGTGCGGCAGTTCTTGCTAAGACACCGGAGGAGCCGAATATGGGTATGTGTAGAATCTGTGGACAGAAAGTGAAGCGTGGCCAGGGAGCAAACGTTGGCACCACGGCCCTGCGTAAACACATGCAGCGTCACCATCCGGTGGCCTGGGAGAAACGTGGCTCACATGTGGTGGTCCACCCTGTCGCCGCAGCAACAGCAGCAGCACCCAATGGCACGCATGCCATTTGCAGCCAGTCAAGGCTCCCACCACCTCTGCAGAAGGAGCTGTTTCTCTTTGATATAAATCTCCCGGGCCAAATGCTTCTGCTCCTCGCTACTCATGGCGCCACAGTCTTCAGCGAGGTGATTTTAAAAGAGACAACAGTATGCCTCCAACCATCCTAAGGGGGCCGAAGCGACCATGTCCCTGTCCCAAGTTGTTGGTACTGCAGTCCCTCCCTTTTCCCAAATTGGGGCCCCTCTGCACCATTCAGAGAACTAATGGCTTGTGCCGAGCCGAGATGGAGAGTTCCAAGCCGTAATTTCTTTTTCCAAAAAGGCAGTCCCCACACACTTCATAAATATGTAGAACAGAAGGTGGGCCAGTCCTTGAGCTTATTGGTTTGTTCCAAGTTGCACGGCAGCGCGGACGTCTGGAGCTGTAATTACTGTCAGGGCCTGTACCTGTTCTTTACGGCCCACTGGGGGAATGTGCTTCCTGCCCAGGCACACCAACACTTGGACAGGAGATCCGCTTTCCCCCCTCCCCACGTTGTCAAACTGCGGCTCCTGCGCCAATGTCCGCCTCCTCCTCCTCCCTCCCACCACCACCGTCTCAGCCTCCCCCAAGTGCTGCTCCATCAACCACATGTGTAGGGCACAGCGGTGTAACGCAGTTTCTACACCTGGCTTGCCTCGCGAACAAAGTCACACAGCATGCAGCAAGAAATCGATGTGTGGCTTTTCTTTTCGCCACCTGCAAATCGGAACCATGGTGACGGACATGGAGGAACATGGGGTCCGATCTTCAAGATTCTGAAAAAGGCCAGGAAAATGTGCAGCACTTCATCCATTCCTCAAAGCCAGGAACAACCCTCCTCGAGTTCACGCAGAACGGCCCCCCCAACACTCTCTGATATGGCGAAGTTTCCACCCGTTGGAATTCCAGCCTGCACATGTTTGACCGACTGTATGAACAGAGAAAGGCCATTAACGATTTTTTTGATGAATCCAGGCGGACAGGAAATATTCCCCTTTGTAACTTTGGGTGTCACCATGGCAGCCAAAGCTGACACCTTCCGTTTGCTGAGGCCATTCGAGGAGGCGACGTTATTTGTCAGTTTGCCAGACTACGGAGAAAAAACCACTGCTCATGTCCTGGAACAGATTCCTGAAAAATCTGTCTGGGCAGGGGATTGGAGACGTGGCGACAAAACTCGGCCACAATGAGTCCGGTGGGGGCTAAAAATGGGAGGAGGGGGAGGACATTGGAGCAGAAGTATTGTCTGGGGAAATGAGTGGATTATCTACTCAGGTGACAAGAGAGGAGGAGCAGGAGCAGCTGGAGGAGGTAGATGGAGATGAGGAAGATGAGGAAGACGAGGCAGATGACCCGAAAGCATCGTGGAAGTATACAGTGGAGATGGAGGCAGGGAGCCCCTCGGAGTCATTTGGCAGGGTGGCCCGCAGCATGCTGATTTACCTGGCTAGTGACAGCCGAATAGTCACCATCCGACA
Organism: Phyllomedusa bahiana; assembly: GCA_025379985.1. Taxonomy (NCBI): domain Eukaryota; kingdom Metazoa; phylum Chordata; class Amphibia; order Anura; family Hylidae; genus Phyllomedusa; species Phyllomedusa bahiana. The sequence continues at coordinate 12,439 of JAODAL010047517.1, forward strand.
TAGGGAGCCTTTTTCCCAGCTGCTGAGAGGGAGGACAAACTCAAATACTATAGGGATCCTCCGTAGTCAGTTGGCCGCTACCTATGTGTGGCATCATCCCTCCTCTGACAGGTCTGACCAGGGGGTTCTTCAGCCCTCACGTTCTACTGCCGCGGCTGCTGGGGGAAGGTGGGGGGGTGGAACAGTACCACCCATCAGTAGCAACCTAAGTCTGGAGTCACTGATGAGCTGCTTCCTTCACCCGCCTAGTGAGGAGGGAAGTCGCCAGCAGCAGCAGAAGCAGCAGGACCTGGAGCAGTGCCTGAACCAACAGGTGGTGGCCTACTTGGACAGCACTCTGCCAGCCCAGTTAGAAGATCCGCTGGACTACTGAGCAGCCAAACTGGATGTGTGGCCACAACTTGCCGAGTTTGCAGTGGAGAAACTGTCCTGCCCAGCCAGTAGTGTGGAATCAGAGCGGGGGCCATCGTTACCCCCAAGAAACCCGCTTTTCCAGGAAATTGGAACGACGACCTTTGTCAAGATGAATCAGACGTGGATCGGCCAGGATTTCCACACACCAAAGCCTTAGTGTGTCAGACTACATCACCATGACCCTCACCCAACTGTGAAAAATGACCTGGTTCAAACTACCTGCCCAGCCACTATTCTGAATGCCACCAAACCCCCCTTGATGCCACACATCTGCTGACAGTTTCTAAATCTTCCTACCACCCTCTTTACCAGGGACTAGTATGCCACCCACCTCCCACCTGTCATTGTGCCACTCTAGCCCTCAGCTGCCTGCTTTTGCGGTCCCGTGACATCCACACGGGCATTGTGCCATTCTTGACCTCATCTGCTGCGCGGGCACCTCCCCATCCTTCCATTGGCCACTCTCTACCTCATGCTGTTTTCTCCTTCCGTCCCTCCACTCTCTGTCATGTGCCACTCTGTGGGCCCACTCCTTTTGGGGCCACCCCCACACTCCTCATTGTGCCCCTTGTGTCCCACTCCTGTTTTTTTGCCACCCCAGAATTCTTTTGCCACTTTCTGACCATATGCTGCTGCTGTTGCTGTGCCCGGCCCTCCACAAATGTGTCATTGTGCCAACTCTGACCTCGCGTGCGCCGTCACCCCGCTCCTTCATTGTGCCAAACTTGGCCTATATTTATATTTTTCCATAGGAAACTTTAAAATCTATCAGTTTTCTTATCTGAAAACACTAAAAACTTAACTTTTATTATGTAAATCTTAACTCTAAACACCATTAAAAACCTGATTTCTAACCTCCCCCAAATTTTAACCCTTTTTACTTCGAAAGAAGAAATACTCTTTTCTATTATCAAGTCGTGGAGCACCCCTATTTTAAAAGGGAAACCTTATAATATTACAAACTCCCCCCCATTGGGGAGGTACAGCCAATTATAGTTCTGCAGGGAGCGGGAAATGGGGGTGGGGTTTTTGTGGGTTCTCTGATGGCTAATTGGTTACACCTGAAAGTGGTGATTAAAAATAAAATTAAAAGGAAGTAAAGCTTAGCCCAAACCATGTGATCGTACCTCCCCCCGCTGATGAAGCCAGCTTGGGCTGGTAAAAACATGCGGGGAGGCCAGAAAATACGTTTTAAAATTGTGTTTTTCTCCCCCTCTGCCTAGAATTTGTCACCTGCTGCAGACGGTGTCAAAAGGGGGACCTTATTTGTTTTGTGTACAAGATGATTAGGGGTGACGCCCAAGGTTTGGAAAAAATTTGGGGCCCCTTTCTAAGCTAGTAAACGCTGTATATATAAGGGCATTCCTTTAATGGCCCTCCTGCTTGGGGTGGGCTGCTGCCGTTACCTCCACACTCTTTTATTGGGGCCAATTTTCTTAAACCCCATCGCTGCGTGGGTTCTCCGGACCTCCAAACCCCTGTCATTGGGGCCACTCTTTACCTCATCTCTTTCTGCCATCACCTTTCCCCTCCTGTCATTAGTGCCACTTTTGTGGAAATACAGTTTTTAGGGCCCCCTCCCCCGAAAGCATTTTTCCCCTGCCTTACCCCATCTTTCTGCTGTGGCTGCTGCCCCTGACCTCCACCTCTGTCCCTTGTGCCAAATCGGTTCCCACTTCCGTTTTTTGGTAAACCCCCAGAATGTCATTGTGCCACTTTCTGACCCATGCTTCTGCGTTGGGTGCTCCGTGAACCCCCAAACTCCTTTTTTCCCATTGTCCCCCCCCTCTGACCCATGTGCTGCTCCCGTCCCCCCCAACCCCCCTTTCTTTGTCCACTTTGGGGCCCTACTACTTTTTTGGAAACCTTCCAAAATTTCCCTTTTTTTTTCCAAATGCCTGACCTAATGCTGCTGCTGTGCGCTCCCAGAAAACCCCCCCACTCTGTAAATTGGGGCCACAGTCGGGACCTCATGTTGCTGCTGGGGGTTTTGCTCCCAAAGACCCCCCCTGTCATTGTGCCACCCCTGTGCCCAATCCGGGTTTTTGGGTCCCCCCCCAGAATTTTCTTTGGGCCATTTCCCCTGCCCTCTTTCTGCTCCCTGTGGCGCTGCTGTGCCCTCCACCCTGTGAAATTGGCCCTCTGGGGGCCTACCCCTTTTTTTTTTGCCACCCCCAGAATGTCATTGTGCCACTGCTGCCTCTACTGGCTGTGGCTGCGCCGTGCCTCCACACTGTTCTTTTGGGCCACTCTGGGCCTACTCCTGTTTTTGCCACCCCCAAAATGTCATTGTGCCACCTCTGACCTCAGCTGCTGGGCTGCGCCGTCATCCCACATCTGTCACTAGTTGCCACGACCCCACTTTTTTTTTTCCACTTCGGCCAACTTTATAAGGCACTTCCCCTTTCATTTTTTGGTCAGTTTTGCCCTTTTAAAAGGGTGCCCAGGGAATTTTATAATGAAGGATTCAAAGGGGGCCGGCAGTCATAGGGTGTCAAACTAAAACAAAACTTTGTATAAGCCCAAACCAACCCCCGCATATTTAAGCATGGAAAAACTTTTTTTACAGCAACCTAAGGCTCCGTGCAGCCTGGAAAAGCTTTTTTTTTTAACACGATTCGCCCCAAAAGCAATTCGGACCGAAACAAATTTTTGTGGGAAAATTGGCGAAGTCACAAATCAATTTTTTGAAAATTTCGCCCACTCTACTAAACCCAAAACATACCACTCATAAAAACAAACCCTTTGAAGACATTTTACCAACAATTTCAGAAATCCCCTTACCACCCAAATCATGACCCATACACCCCCACTAATCAATAATAATGACCATAATTTCACACAATTGGGTAAATAATGCCACCTTTCGTTACCGAAAAAACCCTTACACTAAACCAAATTACCACCCTAAAGTGACCATACGTGGAGATACCAGTTGTAGCGGGGGTTCTCTACACATATAAGAAATGAAATTTTTACATCCAATTTTCAAGAGGCGCTTCTCTAGATTTTCTCTTCTCTGATGAGTTTTTTCTTTTTTCCCTTTTTTCCAAGGGGCCCAGACTGCCATGACGTCTTCTCTGCTATGACTCTTCCCGTAGAATTACCACACAAACATCTACACCCCTCACTTTCCAGATTTCCCCTCCCAATTCCTACCTCTTTGCAGACCCCTCTAAGTCCCCCAAATATAAAATGCCCCCCACCCGGCCTCTAACAGAAAATTCCCCCAAATACCATATTAGGTTGAGCTTTATTATCGCAAAATTTTGAAATGGGCCCCTTTTTTATGTTGATCGAAATTTTTAAAATTATGCGAAATTTAGGTTAAAATCGGCACATCTATTAAGATCGCCCCTTTTTTTGGGCGCTTCCTGTCTTTTTGGGCGGCCAGCAAATCACTTCAGAAAGAGGGGGATTGTGTGCACGCAGACTGGGATTGTATGGTTGCATTGGCTGGAAAAACCCCCATGACCCGTTTTTACATAGAAAGCTTTTCCTTTTTCACCTCAGGGGTGTCTCAGCGTCTCAGAGCAAAGGACTGCGCTCTTTTGGGGCCAAACAGCTCACAAATTATTCTATTTCTTCACAGAGAAACCCTACATAGCTTTACCTTACAATTTAGTAATTAAGATGGAAAGATTTTATGAATTGGGGTAGAAATTTTTAAGGAGCATCAACCGCTGTAAAGTCCCGGGGAAGAGGGGGGGGGTGCGGGCAACACGACAACCAAAAAGAATACTGATAAATTTCACCAAGACTTAGTGAATTTTTGCACGCAATAGCTTTATTATTAACAGTTTTCTATTGAAATTTCCTGGTATTGGCACCCTGAATTTTAAATTTTAAGTTTACACACTTTTCTATTAACGGGTCTTTTTGTTGGGTGCAAAACTCCATTTTTTAATTATCAAAACTTTTCAATAGGTTTTCATTTTCAATTTGGGCCCATTCCCCCCTTTGATATATTCACCTTGCACTTAAATCTAATCCGCAATTTTATATCACCACAGGGAAAATTGAAATTCCAAAAATTTTTTGTTTTAAACAAACAAAACAATCGTTTTTTTTGACTTTGGGCACTACAGTTTTTTAAATGAGAGCTTGCATTTAAATTTTTGAATACACTTTTTTATAGCACCACGGGTTTAATTGATAGGTCCAAAAATTATCTTTTATTATCCAAAATACTTTTCAGATAGTGTTTTTTTATTTGGGGCCAGGCCACTTTGTTGATAGACACTTGCATTAAAATTAAACAGCTTTTTTTTTGTAGTTTAAAGGTAAATTGAAAGGGCCAAAAAAATTTTAAATACCAAAAAATTTTATCTTTCGAACTGGACAAATAGGTGTAAGCACAAAGAGGGGGGGTAACATGGAGGAGAGGGACAGAGAAGGGCTCCCCAGTGCTGGCACAACACCATCCAGCGGATCGTCCTTGATACCATCAACCTTCATCCTGGATCGGGGCCCTGTGAATCCATAACGAACACGTCCCCAATTGTCTCATGTTAATCAACCTCACCAGCAGGCCCCTCCTCCTCCCAGCAGGGCCCAAAACTGGGGTCATGCAGGTTTGGGGCTCAACGTGGCCCGGGCAGGATAGTCAATGTCCAGTTCAACAAAAGGTGGTTGAAAGACCCTTTTTTTTGGCACTTTTTAACGGGGGTCATGCGGGTTTTGGGGGGCTCATGCGGGCCCGGACGGGTATAGCAATGCCAGTGAAACTAAAATGGGGGTTGAAAACCCCTTTTCCCACTTTTTTTGAATCTGGGGGGCATGCGGGTTTTGGGGGCCAGCTGTGACCCAGACGGTATAGTCAAGCCGTGAAACAAAAAGGTGGTTGAAAGACTCCTTTTTTCGGCACTTTTTAAATGGGTCATCAGGTTTGGGGCTCATGCTGGGGGCCCAGGACAGGTATAGTCAATGTCCCATGAAACAAAAAATGGGGGTTTGAAAGACCCCTTTTTTCCCGACACTTTTGAATCTGGGGGTTCAAGAAAGGTTTGGGGCTCATGCTGTGGCCCAGGACAGTATAGTCAATGTCCAGTTCAACTAAAAGGGTGGTTGAAAGACTCCTTTTTCCGGCACTTTAAATCTGGGATCATGCAGGTTTGGGTTTCATGCGCGTTCCATGGACAGGATATTCAATGTCCAGTTCAAGTAAGATATGGTTCAAATCATACTGCCTTCTGGCACTTTTTAATTTGTGGGTGATACAGGTTTAAAGGGTCAGCTGTGGTACAAGACAGGGATAGTGAATGGTGTTGGAAAATTTTTTTTTCTGTGGCTTTTATAACCTAGTGTGTTCCCTAGATGTAGAAGTATCCATTTGACTGTTGTGGATGTTAATTCCACTTCTCCAGCCCTGTTTGGGTGTAAAAATGAAGGTTTTTGTTGCTCCCCATAGACTTTAATGGTCATCGCTCATAATCGACCACCCACTATCGACTATCTTGTCGATGATGGTCGACTATCGACCATCGACCGATGTCGATGGTCAACATAATCGCTCAACACTATTCATGATACTCCCATTTGCGCACATATGGGGGCATGTATGAACGGAGGAGCGTCGAAGCTGCCGTTTTCGCATGTTTTCGAGTCTAAACTGCGCCTGATGTATGCCGGTGGACGAAGTGCGCTCATAAATGCGGTGTAAACCTCGACGCCTCCAGCTCAGACAGACTACATTGAAATAGATCTGCCTGTCGGAGCCGTAATGTGCCTCACTTTGCCGACCCGCATTCATACATGCGTCAAAGTTTTCGATTATGGTGCGTCCTGCCCCAGAACGCCCACAGAACACTCCTTAATGTTAGGTGCATTACAAAGTGACGAAGCTTTCGCAGAATGCACCTTTACACATAGGGTAGGTACGTCCGACAGCGGAGCCGGCACAGTGAGGCACATTATACGCCAAAAAATAAGTGAAAAGCCCGATCATACATGCCCCCCATAGTTTTAGTCTTGTTTTTTGTCCCCATGTAGTGGGTAGTTAAATCCTCAATATTGTACGCAGGTACACCACCAAACTAGGTAGGCAAATAGGTAAACCCCTTTGTAGGTAGGTAGTCCTCAATTCGGGATGTGTATAGCCCCCGTTAGTTAGGTAGATGTTTAGGTCCCCCATTAGGTAGGTATTTAGGTACCCCACTAGGTAAATAGGTAGTTATATAGGCCCCCACCTATTAGGTAGGATATAGTTCCCTACTAGATGGATATATAGGCCACCTGAAAGAAGGTGGGTAGGTATATAGTGACCCTGTGGGTAGGTAGGAATATAGGCTCCCATAGCTAGGTGTATATGCTCACTGTAGGTAGATAGATATGTATATTGGCCCCCTGTATGTTTGTTTGGTATATATCCTCCATTGGTAGGTAAATATATAGACCCCAGTCAGTTGGTAGGTATAGAGGCCCTCCTAGTAGGTACATATATAAACACTCAGTAGGTATGTATATTAGCCCTCTGTAATTAAAGTATATGCCCCTGTAGGTAGGTATATGCCCCATGTTGGAAGATATGTTCCCTGTAAGCATTTATATGCCCCCTGTAGGTAGATATATTCTCCCTGTAGGTAGGTATATGTCCCTTGTTGGCATATAAGAGGGTGTATAGGCTTAAAAAAATGTAAAAAGATGCTCACCTCCTCACATTTCCGAGCAGCTAGCTATGGGACTTAGTGTTCAGCATGAGTGGTGTGATGTTGTCACTCCACTAATGCCGGACGCTCCGCCCGGCTAGAGGAAACATAAATTCTGAATTGCACTGCAGCATTTATTCTTGCTTATCTAGTTCAGCATAGGCTATTATCAGACAGTAATATACCATACAGACTCTTGTGTATAAAACATACGTTGGCTCTGCACATATAAAATATATTCTGAAAAACACAAGCATAGGTGCACACTGAAAAGGCAATATATAAAACTAATACAAATATCAGGGACACAAAAGGGACAAAATAAAACCTCAAGGTATAAGAAAAAATTTTGGAAAATGCATTCTGCTAAGGAAAATATGAAAAACCGGGACTCATAGTTCCAAAAATTTTTTGTCAAAATTTTTTAAACCCACCTCCCAAAAACGTCAAGGGGACCCCAGAGGGTGGGGCCCCCTCCCTTTAAATTTTTTTACCTCACAAAGGCCGTAAAAAACCAGACGCAACTTCGGGGTTTAGGGTTAGGAACTAGCAATTGAATTATCCTGCACGGGTTTTAAAAAGAGGGCAGCTGGTCCCAGAAAACCCAAATAGATCCCCAAAATCTAAAAATAAACAAACAAAACTTTCGTTGCCTCCCAATATAAAAAAAAATTCCCGAAAAACCCCAAGCAATGGGACACTGAAAGAAAAATATTTTAAATCAAATAAAATATCAGGGGCCCCTAAAGCCCAAAAAAACCTCAAGGTATTAGAAATTTTTAAAAAAGGGCTTTTCGCTAAAAAAAATTTATGAAAAACCGGGATTTTTTGTTTACAGTATTTGATCAAAGATTGTTTTAAACTCCCCTTTCCAAAACGTAAAGGGAAACCCCAGACGGGTGAGCCCCCTACACAAAAATAAATTACCCACAAGGCGTCAATCCGGGACTGCAACTTCGGGGTTTTGGTAGGAATAAAATTTGGGAATTACCTGCAGGGTTTTTAAAAATGGGGGCGGGTGAGTGCAGCAACCAATGAAACGCCAATCTCAAAAAACTAAAAAAAACATACGGGGCCCTCTGCACATATAAAATTTATTCTGAAAAACACAAGCATAGGGGCACCCGAAAAGGCAATATTTTCATTAAATCAATATCAGTGGCACACAAAAGACTAAGTAAAACCTAAAGGTAAAATAAAAAATATTGAAAATTGCTTAAATGCTAAGGAAAAAAAAAAATAAAAAACCCTGGGACTTTTTTTTTTACAGTATTTGATCAAAGATTGTTTTAAAGGGTTTACCTCCCAAAACGTCAAGGGGATCCCAGAGGGGTTGAGTCCCCCCACAAAATTTTTATTCCCTTTCACTGGGCCCGTAAATCCAGACTGAAAATTCGGGGTTTGGTGGGAAACTAGAAATTTGGGTTTATCCGAAAGGGTTTAAAAAGGGGACTAGTGCAGAACCCAGGGAGATCGCCAATTTTAAAAGGGAACTACAAAACATACGTTGGTTCTGCCATATAAAATATATTTGAAAAAAACAAGCATAGGTGCCCACTGAAAAGGAAAAATTTATACATCTAATACAAAAAAAAGGGGAAACCCTAAAAGACAAAGGGTAAAACCTAAGGTATATAGAAATTTTGGGGAAATGCATTAGCAAAGGGGAAAAATATGAAAACCGGGACTCTTTTTTACAGTATTTGATAAAGGGGGATTGTTTTTAACCCTCACCCCCCAAAAGGAAAGGGGGATCCCGGGAGCGGGGTGTGCCCCAACACTAAAAATATTACCTCCCTAGGCGTCAACCCAACTGCAACTTCGGGGGATGGAAAGGAAAAACTACCAAAAAAATTTATCCTGCACGGGTTTTTAAAAAGGGGCAGCTGAGGGGCAGCAACCCAAATTTAGATCCCCAAAACCAAAAAAGAACTAAAAAACATACTTTGGGCCCTTCTCACATAAAAAATTTAAAATTTCTGAAAAACACAAGCAAATTTTGTCCCCTAAAAAGGCAATATATAAATCAAATTTACAAAATCAGTGGCACACAAAAAGGACTAAGAAAAAACCCAAGGTATAAAAGAAATTTTGGGAAATGCATTACAAAAAGGAAAAAATATAAAAAAACCCGGGGGACTTTTTAAAGTTTACAGAATTTGATCAAAGTTTGAAATTAAGCTCCCCTCCCAAAAACTTAAAAGGGGACCCCCAGAAAAGGTGAGTCCCTACACTAAATTTTTTAAACCTAAATGGGCTTCAATCCAGACTGCAATTTCGGGGTAGGTAGGAACGAAATTAAATTTAACCCTCCCACTGGTTTAAAAAGAGGGCGGGCTGGGTAATAGGTGTTAAAAAGGGCCCCCCCACCTAATGGGGTAGGAAATATTTCCCCCCAACTAGTTGGATATAAAGGCCACCCTGAAAGAAGGTGGGTATTATAAAGTGCCCCGGGGGTAGGTGGGAAATATGGGCCCCCAAAATTGGGTTGTAAATGCTCACTGTAGGTAGTTAAAAATGTTATTGGCCCCCTGTATGTTTGTTTGGTATAAAACCTCCTTTGGTAGGAAATATATAGACCCCAGTATTTGGGTAGGTAAAGGGCCCCTTTAAGTTTTTTAACATATATAAACACTCGGGGTTGTTTTATTTAGCCCTCTGAAATTTAAAAGGTAAATGCCCCTGTAGGAAAGGAAATACCCCCCAGTTGGAAAAAAAATTTTTCCCTGTAAGCATTTAAAATTCCCCCAAAAGGTGATATATTCCCCCTTTAAGGTAGGAAAATTCCCTTTTTGGGCATATAAGAGGGTGTATAGGCTTTAAAAAAATGTAAAAAGATGCTCACCTCCTCACATTTCCGAGCAGCTAGCTATGGGACTTAGTGTTCAGCATGAGTGGTGTGATGTTGTCACTCCACTAATGCCGGGACGCTCCGCCCGGCTAGAGGAAACATAAATTCTGAATTGCACTGCAGCATTTATTCTTGCTTATCTAGTTCAGCATAGGCTATTATCAGACAGTAATATACCATACAGACTCTTGTGTATGCCTTGTGCATACTTGTTTTATTTGATGCACCATATATTAGTCATTTGCGATATTGTGTTCTTCTCCTGCAATATGGTTTTCCACATGCAGCCACAACAGCATTGCAGTCTACATTTTTAGTCATGCCTCTGTACTTAAGTTATAAAACTCCAAATATGATTTGCAGAATTTCCTATGTATTCTATGAGGCTGCTTCCTTAATATTGGTCTCTCCTTCCTGCTGCTTGTAAGAGCTGTCAAGGAGAAATGTATAAGTCACAGGCAGGGAAGAGCAGTGTGAAGCAGCATCTTAGGTTAAAATGGACTATCAGCCTACATCATTTGCAGGAAGCATAGATAGTGAGTTACAGGACTCTATCAGTACAATCTTCTTTCCTTTCCTAAGGCAGATATTTTTAGCAGCATTCAATGAGATGTATGACATATAGAGGAACAAGGAAGGCAAAGTTTAGAAGGAGGGCATTTCTCTAAAAAAACTGTTGAAAGGGATCTTACAGATAATAGTGCAAAACTGTGGTTCACAGAAAGTCACCCACACAAGAATGATTGACTTCCTTCCTACACAGGAGAGCATGTACTGTTCTGGTGGGCAGACATGGAACACATGACAGAAAATTTGGGTTTGGAACATCCCAACAATTTTTTTCTCTAATCATTTCCGTGTGTCTTACCCTATGCTTAATGTTAACTACAACTGTAACCCTTAAACTAAATAAGGGTTAGAGTTTTTAGAATTTTTAGGGTTCTAGGTATTAAATTACCTTTCAGTCTTGCTTCAGGTTGCCACTTTGATGTGACCATCTGACATCACTTCTAGCTTCTCTAGGTTACTCCTGTGTCATGAAACATGGAAGTGATATTGGAGGTCATGCATCATTTCCAACATTTCTGGTTATTTAGGGTATCCTATTAAAAGTGATTTCAAACATTATACTGGAGTTTGACCCAAAGTGATGCTAAAAGGTGAGTTAAGCCTACAGAAGGTAAGGGTTGACTCCTTTGTGATTTTTACTAATATTCGATTCAGGTCTTCTCAAATTGAATTGCTTGGATTTGGTTCATATTTAACTTTGACCTGAAACTGAAGGGCAACATTACTAGTACATTAGCGTTATGTGTTAAAACATAGCATAGTGTTGCTTTAAGTGATAAAACATTTGCTTTATAATAAACAAAACATATTAGAACAGAAGATAGCACATGCTTCCTCCTCATTTATAGTCTCTACTGCAGCTTCTTGTGCAAATAATTGAAGGCACTGATTAATTATGCTTCTACCTTAGGTCAACAAAAGTAATTAAAATGCATACGTAGATAAGAAGATCAATTGTTGTCAGTGGAAAAAAATGGGAAATTATTTCAGAATTTTCATTATCTACAATGAATTGATAAATAATTTCAAGTGCTAGTAAATATTTATAGAATCCTGCCTTTTTATTGTCCAAGAAATGCGTATTGGGGGGCAGATTTATCAATACTGTCTAGCTCAGTGTAAAGTTAGACTAGAAAGTCTTAAAAGGCACCACATTTATCATAGTGTTCATAAATCTGATGCATATTAGGACTGTCTTGTCCAACTTTACATCTTTTATAACTTGGCTTACTTTATGCCACTAACTGTGTTAGTTTGTGCATTTTTTAGCACAGTGTAGCATGACTAGCCCTTGCTCTTTTCTCTTAAGCCATGCCCACTTTACCGAGGTCATGCCCATTTTGCTGGACGAGGTGTAGGAGTGTGTAGAAACTGTCTCAAATGCAATAAATATGATGTAAACCATACACACGATTATTCTTGGTGCATGTTACAGCACAAATGTGGTGGAACTACCTTGATATATGTGCCCCAGTATGTTTAGATTCAATATCTATTGCAAATTAAAAAAAAAAAAAATAGTTTACAAAAAATTAAACAACTTTCAGAATTATGCTGTTCAATAACTGTAATGGTTAAAGGGGTTTTCACAGTACAGGCTTTCGTACACAGCTGTTTCTCTGTCTCTTACAGCTTCAAATTCAGGGGTGGGTCTCTCCTCCCTGTAGGAGGTTTCTCCTCCCGGTAGGCGTGTCTTCTCTCAATGAAGACTGGTGACATCATCATTCTGTGTGAGCAGTGGAAGGGAGAGGATGTCACAGCTCTGCAGACCTCTTGCAATGGTCAGTTCTCATGCCTGGAGAGCTGACACCTCCCTCCACAAGCTCCTTGTAACCAGAATACCTGGATTGGTGTAAGCAGTTATACATGCAGCCTGAATTGATGAAGCACATGTGAGAAATGCAATCTGCTCACCCCTCGGTTATAAGGCAAGAGGTAGAGGGGGAGCAGATTGTAGAAGGCTGTGTTATATAAAGGAAGGGTGAATCTAGCAGCTAGAGACTCAGTAATTGCCCAGATCCTTCATGTAGAGCTATCACTGGGAGATGAGCATTGAGGAGCTTAGACAGCCTTTATTACACAAAAATGGGAGGCAGTGGCAGCAAAAAATCCACTCCAGTAGTATTACAATCTAAAAAAAGAAAAAAAAGAAAAGATAATTAATAAATAATTAAACATATCATAAATGTATTAAAACAATATGTGCCAATACTATTTGTGCTAAATTACTGAAACGAATAGATGTGTCCATAACTCTCAAGTAGCAACGTAAGTATCAACAGAATGTAACCTCAATGATATATTAAGTGAAATATTTTAATACTAATGTTACAAAATAAAAGAAAAATTCAGCATTTTGATTGACACATCTGGGGGAGTATTTTCAATTCAAAATTTAACCCCGTAGGTTGAAGTGTATTTACCCTATAAATCCATTCTAATTCTTTATGCTTTAAGGTCACCACCACATTTGGATTGGATTTTTTGCTGCCACTGCCTTCCGTTTTTGTCTACGGTTAAGATGGATCTTTTTTTGTTGTTTTAGGTCTCTGGTGTGTATGTATTTATTTGGAGTTGCTATACGCTTGGTAATTTGGTTATTTCCAGCTATGTATTGTGCTTTGTGTTTTAGGTCTAAGGATTGTTTTGCGCTGTCATATTTGTGAATTTTGCACCCCAATAATATTTCAGTGATAATCCGTTGCTAGATATCGGTGGTGTTGTTAATTTAATACTGTCAGGACCCTGCTCCTTAGTGATAACATTGCGTCCTTAGTGTTATACTTGGGATGACTGATGTCATCGCATAAGGTGATACATTGCTGATTTAAGGTTTTACTTTTACACCCCTATGGATGACCTTATTTATGTTCCGTGTATTTAGCACTTCTATAGCTTTACCTGATAGTATACCTTGCATACATGGTGGCTAATGAGTTAATATGCTCTTGACATTACATCTCATAGCATCTCTCTACTTACACTATGCTTGCGCATTTCTATGTCTTTGACGCATGCGCTTATCGTACTTCTCTATGCTGACATGATACTGTTTTGACCTTACTACTCATGGGCTGGATATCGTTGGTCGCGCATTCGCTGTCCATCTTTGAAGACACCGGAGCAGTGTGCTGCACTATCTCTATCCAGTTAGTAAGCTATTTTCTTTATATTTAATCAAGCTGTCATCATATTCACCTGTATCTGCTTATATGGTTTTGACTTTTTTAAAACTTTATTTTAGCACCCCATGGCGAATTCGATTCTATACTCTGAAGATGGAATTCGTTTTGTATTTCAGGAAATAACTTTCGGTTCGGATACGAAGTGATATCTTTTGGTGGTTACTTCGGTTGATCGATGTTTGCTTTTGATTGATAAAATGGACTGACGTTGAAACATGGCGTTAATGGGGCAAAGCAACTCTGGGAGGAAGATGGGATAGCCTTGCATGACATGTGAGAGATGAAGCAATTCAGGAGACCGGCGGGGGATTCTGTGACGTCACCGCAATATATAAGACGAGCGCCGCCGCTGGGAGCTCACACTCCTCTTCACTGTACTGACAGGGGAAGGTGCTGCCTCGCGGGTGATTCGCGCTTTAGTAAGAAACTGATTTTTACACATGCGACTTTTTTTTTTGTGGGGTGTCTCAGCTTGTCTCAGAGGGGGACTGTTCTCTGAATGTTCTATTTCTGATTTTCTGGGTATTGGAATCTGAAATCCATGTGTGCGTCACTGCAGCTGCATATACATTCAATACTCCAAGTGGATCTAAGCCAGTTCCTGTTTGTATCATTTAATAGAAAACAGCGTTTTTATCAATACAATAACACTTTCAATATTTGGCTGGCTCATTCTATTTGGCACAATTTACATCACAGGGGTTTATTAAGGCTGTTGTTTTTGTGGTGTGCTGACTAAAATAAACGTCTTTTTCAACGCCAAATATATATATTTTTTTTTTGGTAGCCTAATTCACCGCAAAAGGTTAATTACAATTTAATCTTCTTGGTGGTGTGGCGTAGAAAAGACGACATTGTATCTACGTACCATGCTAAACTAAGTTTGTGGTGGCCTCAATTCTTATTGCGCTTTGTACATCCAGGGGTTAATTTAAGCGTTGTTTTGCTGGTGTGCTGAACAAAATTAAACCGTCTTTTTCAACGCCATATATATATTTTTTTTTGGTAGCCTAATTCACACAAGCAAAGGTTACCTTACAATTTTATCTCTTGTTGTGTTGCGTAGAAATACGCATTGTAATACGCTACAAAGCACTAGTTTGTGGTGCCTCAACTTCTATTGCGGAAATTTACCTCCAGGGGGTTAATTAAAGCGGTTGTTTTGCTTGCTGTGCTGACCAAAAATAAACCGTTCTTTTTCAACGGCCAACATATATATTATTTTTTTTGGTAGCCTAATCACAAGCAACAAGGTTAAATTACAATTTTATCTCTTGTTGTGTTGCGTAGAAAAAATAACGCCCATTGTTACATACGCTACAAAAGCTACTAGGTTTTAGGTGCTCTATTCTTTGACGCAATTTACATACAGGGGTTAATTAAGCGTTGTTTTGCTGGTGTGCTGACAAAAATAAACCGTCTTTTTCAACGCCAAATATATATATTTTTTTTGGTAGCCTAATTCACAAGCATTGTGTGGCGTAGAAAATACACCATTGTAACACGCTACAAAGCTACTAGTTTGTGGTGGCTCAATTCTATTGCGCAATTTACATCCAGGGGTTAATTAAGCGTTGTTTTGCTGCTGTGCTGACAAAAATAAACCGTCTTTTTCAACACCGAAATATATACATTTTTCTTGTAGCATAATTCACAAGCGAAGGTTAATTAAGCCTGTTTGTGCTTTTACATTTAGTAAAACACACAGTGCTTGTAAACGACACATGAAGTAAATTTTTCCTGGCCATTTGTGGAGCGCAATTTATATCCAAGGGTTACCCAAGCTTGTTACTGGGTTCATTTGGAGTCAAAAACAGGGTGTATATTTATCATATACAGATAGCTTCATCAAACAGTGTCTGTACATTTTAGAACAAACAGTATGTCAGACAGAGAGGTGGCAGGCTCTGCAACTGCGAGTGGCAGTGGCACAAACATTTTTGAAACGGGCCAGGTCGCAGCACAGCAAGGGGACGTCGCAGCAGGGGTCACTCGGTGAGGCCACAACTGCCGCTGTCATCTAGCGGCCGTGTGTTGTTCAGCAACCCAAGGGTTCTTGATTGGTTGACTAGGTCATCCTCTTCCTCCCAGATGACATCTGACAACCCAGCCAAGAGTCGGTGGGAACCTCAGACACAAACACTTAGTTGGCATGGCCCGGGAGCGGGTCAGCGGCCCTCACTGTCCTCAGCCCGCCTCTGTCCCATCCAGTTCCCTCAGCCAGGGATTACTATGTGGTCTGGGCTAAAGCGCCACTATATAGCGAGGATGAACAATTTGAGGAGGGCAGTCAGCAGCTACTTGGCAGCGAAGAAATGGGGCCAATATCCCCAGCTTCTTGCAGTAGGCGGCAAAGTATAGATGTGGAGAGTGGCATGGGAGGTCATGTGGTGAGAAGGTCAGCCTCGGCTTACCAAGACCGGTGATGAGGACAGTAGTGACTATGAAACACAAATAGATGATGTGTAGCGACCGCACTTGGGAGCGGGTGAAGCAAGGGCTTCATCATCGTCAGGAGAAGAGGGCGTCAGCTTGGCGTCAGGCAGCGGCGCAGCCAGCAAGTGGGTTGTGTGGCCGTGAGTCAGCAGGGTAGCAGCAGTGTGAGGTCGGGAGCCAAGCGGCCAGGGGGTAGAAAACCCGCTTCGCAGGTCCAAGACAGTAGCGGACACAGGGGCTCAGCGATGGGCAGCGGCGGCAGTAGTTCACTCAGTGCGGGAGCGTTGGCGGTTTAAAATCAGCTACTCGGCGGTGTGGCAGTTCTTTGCTAAGACACCGGAGGAGCCGAATATGGGTATATGTAGAATCTGTGGGCAGAAAGTGAAGCGTGGGCCAGGGAGCTAACGTTGGCACAACGGCCCTGCGTCAACACATGCAGCGTCACCATCCGGTGGCCTGGGAGAAACGTGGCTCAGATGTGGGTGGTCCATCCTGCCGCTGCAGCAGCAGCAGCGGCCAGTGGCACGCATGCCATTTCAGCCAGTCAAGGCTCCACCACCTCTGCAGAAGGCAGCTGTTTCTCTTTGACATCCTCCCGGTCCAGATGCTCCTGCTCCTCGCTACTCTGGGCGCCAGCAGTCGTACAGAGCGGCTTTTGTAAACACACAACAGTATGCGTCCAACCATCTTTAAGGTGCAGCAGCTGACCGTGCTCCTGTCAGTTGTTGGTACTGCAGTCCCTCCCTTTCCAAATGGTGGACTCTGCACCATTCAGAGAACTAATGGCTTGTGCCGAGCCGAGATGGAGAGTTCCAAGCCGTAATTTCTTTTCCAAAAAGCCATAACCAGCACTTCATAAATATGTAGAACAGAAAGTGGGTCAGTCCTTGAGCTTATCGGTTTGTTCCAAAGGGACACGGCAGCGCGGGACGTCTGGAGCTGTAACTACGGTCAGGGCAGTACATGTCCTTTACGGCCCACTGGGTGAATGTGCTTCCTGCCCAGGCACACCAACAACTTGGACAGGAGACGCCGCTTTCTCCTCCACGTTGTCAAACTGCTGCTCCTGCGCCAATGTCCGCCTCTCCTCCTCCACCACCACCACCATCTCAGCCTCCACAAGTTTCTGTCCATCATACCACATTTTGTAGGGCACAGCGGTGTCACGCAGTTCTACCCCCTAGCTTGCCTCGGCGAACGAAGTCACACAGGGGAGGAACTGCTCGCGTCATGCAGCAAGAAATGATGTGTGGTTTCTCCGCCCAACTGCAAATGGGGAAACCTGGTGACGGCAATGGG
>JAODAL010047518.1:0-29839 GCA_025379985.1 Phyllomedusa bahiana
CAAACAGGGGTCACCCCTGAGTCCAGGAGACAGGACAGGTCACCCCCGAGTCCAGGAGACAGGACAGGTCACCCCCGAGTCCAGGAGACAGGACAGGTCCCCCCCCCCCCCCCCCGAGCCCAGAGATAGGACAGGCACCCCGGTCCAGGAGATAGGACTGGCACCCCCCCGAGTCCAGGAGACAACAGGTCACCCCCCAGTCCAGGAGACAGGGCGGGCACCCCCCGAGTCCAGGGGATAGGACAGTCCCCCCGGGCCAGGGGACAGGAACAGGTCACCCCCGAGCCAGAGAAGGACGGCACCCCGAGTCCAGGAACAAAGGCCCGGGCCCCCCCCCGGCCCGGGGAACAACAACCCCCCCGATCCCCCAAACAGAAAGGTCCCCCACCCCCCCGATCCAGGAGACAGACAGGGCACCCCCGATCCAGGGGAAGGAGGTCACCCCATCCAGGAATGACGGTCACCTCCGAGCCAGGACGGACGGGGCACCTCCGATCCAGGACAGGACTGGTCCCCCCCCCGAGTCCAGGAGACAGGACTGGTCACCCCCGAGTCCACGTGACAGGACAGGCCACCCCCGAGTCCAGGAGATAGGACTGGTCACCCCCGATTTCCCAGGACGGACAAAAAGGGCCCCCCCCCGAGTCCAGGAGATAGGACAGGTCACCTCCGAGTCCAGGGGAAAAGGACTGGGCACCCCCAGTCTTTGGGGGAAAGGGCGGTCCCTCCGAGTCCAGGAGACAGGACGGACCCCCCCCCCCCCCCCCCCCCCGAGCCAGGAGACAGGACATCACCCCCCCGAGTCCAGGAGACAGGACAGGTCACCCCCCGGGCCCGGGAACAGGACAGGTCACCCCCCGAGTCCAGGAGATAGGACAGGTCACCCCCCCCCCCCCTCCCCAGTCCCGAGATAGGACAGGGCACTCCAGTCCAGGACACGACACCCTGATCCCCCCGGGGCAGGACGGGCACCCCCAGTCCAGGAAAAAGGGCAGTCACCCCCCCCGTCCCGGGGGGAGGACGGCCCTCCGAGTCCCGGGACAGGACGGGTCACCCCCGATCCAGGAATAGGACAGGGCAACCCCCCCAGTCCAGGAGACGGACAGGTCACCCCCCGAGTCCAGGAGATAGGACAGGTCACCCCCCCGAGTCCAGGGACAGGGACAGGTCCCCCCCGAGTCCAGGAGATAGCAGTCCCCCCCCCCCCCCGCCCCCCTCCAGAGATAGGACAGGTCACCCCCCCCCAACCAGGGGACAGGGCAGGCACCCCCCGAGTCCCAAGATAGGACAGGTCCCCCCCCGATCCCAGAATAGGACGGTCATCTCCGGTCCAGGAGACAATCACCCATGGATCCCGGGACACGACTGGTCACCCCCCGTCCCGAGCAAGGGCAGGGGCACCCCCGATCCCCAAGACGGACAGGGCACCCCCGAGTCCAGAGATAGGGCGGTCACCCCCCCCCCCCCCCCCGGTCCCCGGGGAAAAGACAGGTCACCCCCCCAGTCCAGGAAGACAGGACAGTGGTACACCGCCCGCCCGAGTCCAGGAGACAGGACAGTCACCCACCCCCTACCGCGCCCACACGCCCCAGCCGCCGAGAGTCCAGTGAGACAGGACAATCCACGCACTCCCAGAGTCCGGAGATAGGACAGGTCACCCTCCCGATCCCGGAGGGGTAAAGTACGGTCACCTCCGAGTCCCCGGGGACAGGACTGGTTCACCCCCACCCCGAGTCCAGGAAGACAGGGACTTGTCACGGTACCCCCCCCCTCCCCGAGTCCAGGATACAGGACAGGTCCCCCCCCCCCCCCCCCCCCCCGCGATGTCCAGGGAGCATAGGACATGTCACCTCCCGAGACCAGGAGATAGGACAGGATCACCGACCCCCGAGTCCAGCGAGACAGGACAGGTCACGGCGACCCCCCCCGCCGCCCCCCCCCCCGAGTCCAGTAGGAATGACAATTCACCCCCGAGTCCAGGGAGATAAGGACGAGTTCATCTCCCGGAGTCCAGGAGACTTATGGCACCCATGAGTCCCGGGGACAGGACTGGTCACCCCCGAGTCCCAGAGACAGGACAGGGTCACCCCCGAGTCCCAGAGACAGGACAGGTCACCCCCGGGAGTCAAGGAGAGTAGGACAGGTCACCCCCCGAGTCCATGAAGACATGACGAGGTCACTCCCCGTGCCTCCCGAGTCCAGGAGATAGGACAGGCATCACCACGCCCCCGAGTCCAAGGAGACAGGACAGTCACGCACACGCCCCCCCGAGTCCAGGAGATAACGGACAGGCACCCCCGCCCCCCTCCCCGTCCCCTAGTCCCAGAGATAGGACAGTCCACCGCCCGGCACCCCCCCTCTAGCCCGAGTCCAGGAGAATAGGACAGGTCACCCCCGATTCCAGGAGACGAGGACAGGTCACCCCCGCCCCGCCGGCCACACGAGACCAGTAGAAAGGACAGCAGGTCACCGTCCTACGATCCCAGGATATATGACAGGTCACTACCCACTCCCCCCTGCCGACGAGACCAGAGACCCAAGGCACTGAGTCACCCCCTGAGTCCCGGGGACAGGACAAGGGTCACGAGCCACCCCCCTCCCCCCGAGTCCCAGATGACAGGGACAAGGGTCACCCCCCCCTCCCAGCCCCCCCGAGTCCAGGGATTACGGACCAGGTCAACAGCCCCCCGAGTGCCAGGAGACAGACAGGTGTCACCGAAAACCCCCCCCCGAGTCCAGGAACCAGACAGGTCCCACCCGCCCCCGAGTCCATGAGATAGGACAGACTGGTTTCACCCGCCATCCCTCCATTCCTCCGCGAGTCTCCCAGAGATAGGACAAAGGTCACCACCCCCCCTCCTCCGTCCACCCCAACACCACCTAGCCCTCCACAGAGATAGGCACAGGTTCACTCCACCCCTGCCCACCATCCCCAGCCCCCCCGGCCGCCCACACACCGAGTCCCGAGAGATAGGCCCAGAGTCATCCCGAAAGTACCCAGGTGAAGACACATCACCCCAATGGAGTCCCGGGGACAAGGACTAGCGGTCACTACGACCCCGCCCTAGTCCGCCAGAGACCAAGGCGACAGTTCACCATCAGAACACCGGAACGCCCCCAACCCCGAGTCCCTACACGAGGGCACAGGACACATATTAGACGCACACCTGCGCCCAGTGAGTCACAGGCAGAGATAGGACAGGGTCTATCCCCCAAAACCAACCGGCCCGAGTCCCCACGAGACAGGACAGCTCACGCGTCACGAGTCCAAGGAGGATAGGACAGGTCACCCCCACCGCCTCTATCCAGGAGACCAGGCAGGTCTCGCCAAACTATTCGCGCCCTAGTCCAGGAGATAGGACAGGTCACCCCCCCCCTTTCACCCCCCCGGTCCCCCCCCCAGATATAGGACAAGGGGTCGACCCCATACACACTCCCCACCCATCCCCACCCCCCAATCTCCCAGAAGTCCCAGGAGATAGGACAAGGCCCATACGTCACCCAACCCTTCGAGTCCAGGAGACATGACAGGTCCCCACTCACCCCACCCGCCCCCCCCCCCCACCCCAGGAGATCCAGGAGAGACTCGGCTCCAGCCTCACCCAATCCTTAGTCCAGCGGAGATAGGACAGTTCACCCGCCATCCGAGTCCAGTAGACAGGACTGGTCCACAACCCCCCCTATTCCCCGGGGACAGGAACAGGTCACACCCCCCCTCAGAACCCCCGACCCCGAGTCCAGGAGGAGCCCAGGCACCAGAGTCCCCCTACAACCCCCTCCCACCGACTCCCCCCCGCCCCAACGACAGCACAGGAGCACAGGCGACAGAGGTCACATCCCCCAACCGTGCCCTCCGCGATGTTCCAGGAGACGATGCAACAGTCACACCGCCCTCGTCCCCCTCCCCCAACGCGCCGCCACCCCCACGAAGATCCAGGATACCCAGACAGGTCCACCCTACCGACCCACAGACCAACCTAGTCCACAGTAGATAGGACAGGGATCACCGTCCCCCGCCGATCTCCCCGAGTCCCCGAGTGATAGGACAGGGTCGACGCCCCCCGGCAGCCACACCCCCATACCCCCCGAGTTCCCTCAGAGATAAAGGACCAGGATAGTCACCCCCTACCCCCCGCCCCCACCCGCCTCACCGCCCGAGGTCCCCCAGAGATAGGTACCACAGAGTCATCATCTCGACTGTCCAAGAGACACAGACTCACCCATGAGCTCCCTGGGGACAGGACTGTGTCACAGCGCCCACAGACCAGGAGCTAGGAAGAGTCAGACCATCAGGGACACCTCCACGAGGTCCCCACGTGGAACATGACCGGCTCACCATCACCCCACGAAGTCCCGGAGATAATGTCGCAATCGTTCACCTCCTATCCCCCGCCCCATCCCCCCTTTCCCCCCCCGAGTCCCCGACAGTATACACGGCGAACTTGGTCCCCATCACCTCCTGGCCCCGCCTAACCCCCGAGTCTCCCCTGGGAATCAGGTAGCACTCGGCTCACCGCTCCGAGTCCGAGGAGACAGGCACAGGTCACCCCTCAGCCCCGACCCGGCACCCCCCCGACCACCATCCACCGCGTGCCAGTAGACAGGACAAGGTCACCCCCCCCTCCCCCCACCCCCCCCAGTCCATGGAGACAGGAACAGGTCACCTTCCCCCCCCGCCTCCCGGACTCCGCCGAGTCCAGGATACGAGGACAAGGTCACCCGATCTGGACTTTCCTACGCACCACCCCCACCCGAGTCCCGAGACAGGACAGTCCACCCCCGCGAGTCCCGGAGATTAGACAGTTCACCCATCCCAGCCCCTCCCCGCGAGTCCCATAGATATAGGACAGGTCATCTCCGAGTCCAGGACGACACTTGTCACATCCAATGAGTCCCAGTGGTAAAGGACTGGTTCAACTCCCCTTAGACCCGGAGAACAGGACAGGCCACCCCCGATTCCCAGGGACAGAACGCAGCCTAGCCCGCCCCCCATGAGTCCAGGAGATAGGACTGTCACACGCCCGAGTCCAGAGACAGGACTGGGTCACGGCCCCGAGAGTTCCAGGAGACAGGACATGGTACCCCCGCCTCGCGCCCCCCACCCCCTAGCCCTATCCAGTGATAGGACAGGTCATCTCCGAGTCCAGGACACAGATCACCCATGAGTCCCGGGGACAGGACTGGTCACCCCCGAGTCCCAGAGACAGGACAGGTCCACCTCCCGAGTCCCATGAGACAGGGACAGGTCAACCCCCCCGAGGACCAGGAACAGGACAACAGGTCACAAAACGCCGCCCCTGAGTCCAGGAGACGAAGGACAGTTCACCCCCCGCCCAGAGTACCAGGAGAAACAGGACAGGTCACCTACCCTCCCTCGTCAGGAGACATACAGTGTCACCCCCCCCCACCAACCCCTGGAGTCCAGGAGACAGGCACAGGTCACACACGCCCCCCCACCCCCCCCCCTGAGTCCAGAGACAGGACAGGTCACCCCCCCGCCCCCACCGACCGAGTCCAAGGAGACGCAGGGACACGAGCTCACCCCCCCCCGAGTCCAGGAGTACAGGACGAGGTCCACCCAGGAGATATGACAGGTCGCCCCCCCCGAGTCCAGGAGCACAGGACAGGTCACCCCAGGAGACCCCCCCCCGAGTCCAGTAACAGGACACCGTTCACGCCAGGAGATAGGACAGGTCACCCGCCCGGAGTCCAGGAGATAAGGGACAGGTACACCCCAGGGATAAAGGACAGGTTCAACCCAGGAGGGTCCAGGAGATAGGAACAGGTCACGACAGGAGCTCCAGGAGATAGGGACAGGTCCATCCAGGAGTCCCCGTGGGACAGGTCCACCTCATCCTGTGTGCCGTCCAATCTGAGCGCCTTCTGCAACCAAGAAGCGACAGTCGCTGCGGCCTGCACCCCGACACAGACTGACGGAACCCAAGCCTCACTTAGCCCCATTGCAAGTGAATGGAAAGCAGCTGAAATGCAGATATGTAATAAGATTCCCTGTAAAACCGCACATGTGTTAACACCAACGACCATTATGGTCAGGAGTCAGGAAAGCACATATAACATTCCCCGCAGTAACGAGTCATACTGATGTGTAGTATCCACGTATACTGTGACGTATACACAGCAGGCCACCACTAAGCCCTGTGACCTTGTACAACAAGACCCCCCTCCATCTCCGGCTCCGTCCACCTCCGGTCCCGCTGAAGGCATCCTCCACCCACCGGGAGCAGGAAGTTTCCCCAATACACCGGCACTGTGGTCCCCAAAACCAGACCCCCCCCCACACCATGAGCTAGCGGACTGCGGCGGAACCGCCCCGCCGCACAGAAACGTAGCACCCCCGCCCGGGCTGACCGGGACACCTCCCACGACCCAACCCGGAGACCGTATTAAGCACAATGAACAAGGACACAGCTATTTAACTAGCGGATGGCAGGCCGGGCAATATTATTTATTTAAGATTTTCGAGTTTCCGCAACAGCGTCATGGGAGTTGTAAGTTTCACAGAGAGGCTGCTGGTTGTCCTTTCTTTCTTATTCTTTTTTTTTTTTTTTTTAAAACAAACTTGTATAACAAAAACTGCTGAACTAACAATTAGTTGTCTCCTATAGGAAGGTGTTATGCATTGTAGGCCCAATGGAATAAAGATGTATAACCCGCTCCATATATAACTGTTAAGACACCATTTAAGCGAATATCTAAGCAGGGTGAGTTAATACCTAGCCCTATGTGCATATGGCATAATAAAATATACAAAACCATGTCACAATGTACACACACAGCTTTTTCTTACACACGCTTATTTTTGCCCGTATTGTTCATTCAGAAAACCACTGGGCCCTAGACTAAGTGTTCACCGCTGCATAACACGCCCATAGGCTGTCCATGTAAACCAGCGCATTGTTCAGCCCCTACAAAACTAATTTTAACTCCAGTATTTTTTCAGCGTCGTAATGTCTGCCCCTGCAAAAGAATTGGACGAAGAATTGTCTGTGCAGCCAAATACTAAAGAGTAAGGAGGGTCGGGAAAACCAGCAACCACACGGCCCCGTATCCAGGGACGTACTACCAGGGGGTGCAGCGGAAGCAGACTCAGCTACTAGGGGCCAGCAGCCTGAGGGGCCCAAAAGCCCTCCTGCCCATAAGAAGACACCAAATTATTTGTCATGGTGCATGATAACAGGGGACCCATTTAAATAATTTCGCACCAGGGCCCAAGAGCTTGAAAGTTAAACTGCCTCTTGGCCGATCAACATACAAGGTTTAATTCTGATTATTGTTGTCTTTTGGATGGTTTTAATAGCAGGTCGTCTCCGGGTCCCCACCGTTTGCCCGGTTTTAAAACCCTTCACCGGCTAAACCAGTGTCTCCCCCACACTCGCTGTCCTCAACGCGCACACCAACAGCCTCATGATTTCCAGACTGCTCACCCACAGAATGCACTGACAATTAATGATATCACCTCGTGGCAGACAAAGCACTGATAATAATGACAATTCAACTGTGGCAATTCTAGGCAAAGCCAGAAAAACATGAACCTGTTGGTGTGTCCTTGAAGGACTAGGGTTGGGAACCTCTGCCCTAAACCATTGAATTTACACACACCTACTGGCCTGAAAAATCCGTGTAAAAATAACGTCCAGGGCAAAAATCCGTTCAGTGTAGACTACAGCGCGTGAATTTCGATAAAAGTCTATGGGTGAAAAAAACCCTGCGTGTATGGACGGACCTAAAGGGTGCGTCACACAACAATTAACAAAGCTAGTGCTCGTCTGCAGATTTGGCTA
Source organism: Phyllomedusa bahiana (assembly GCA_025379985.1). Lineage (NCBI taxonomy): Eukaryota > Metazoa > Chordata > Amphibia > Anura > Hylidae > Phyllomedusa > Phyllomedusa bahiana. The sequence continues at coordinate 7,803 of JAODAL010047518.1, forward strand.
TCATTAATTAAGGGGATACAAATTCATCGTGGAGGAGAGGCTGATGCTGGTTGGATTCACCATGATTTTGGAACAGAATGGGGCCCATCCGATGTATAAAAACTGACTAGCAGCAAGGCTGTCTGTGTTGCCCATAGAACAACCAATCGGAGCCCATACAACCTGACAGCATGCTTTCATCTCAACCTAGTGCTCTGGAAAACAATGTAAACCTGAGCTCCGATTTGGTTTCTTTCTCTGGGCTCTGATGGTTGCAATGGGCTCCATCTGTTACTAAGAGCTCTGATTGGTTGTATGAGCCCTGATTGGTTTCTATGGGGCGCTCCATTGGTTGCTATGAGCTCTGATTGGGTCACTATGAGCTCTGATTGTTGCTATGGGCTCTGATTGGTTGTTATGTAGCTCTGATTGATCACTATGCTCTCTGATTGATCCTATGAGCACCTTATTGGTTATTTTTATGAGCTCCTGATTGGTTTGGTATGAGCGCGTGATAGGTTGCTATGGGCTCGTGATTGGTTTACTGATGAGCTCCTGTTGTTGCTAATGGGCAACAAGAAAGTCTTACGTCTTAAGTTTTCTTGTCATAGCGTGCTGCAGGTTGTAGTGTCGACTGCTGGTGCACATTTTGCACGTTCACGAGAGTTTAAGTGCTTGAGCACATCCAAGGTGCAGATCACCAGATGCTGTCGGATCCTGGTTCTTGCTTGAGCACACAATCTTCCCAGCTTGGCATATTTAGCATCCAAATCAGCAAAGTGTATGTACCCTACTGGGGAAATATGCCACCGATAAAACACCACGATCAAAATTTGCATGATACCAATGAGACAATTATTTGGTTTTTTTTTATTAAAAAATTTGAATAATTGCTTACAAAAAACCGTGCAGGAAGCCTCAAAAAACAAGCAGTTTTTGTCATTTATTTTTGTCTAAAAAAAAAATTCCTTTGCAAAAATTAAGTATGAAGGGACCTTAGGTTGTATTGACACATCTTGTGGATGGATTATAGGAATATGAGATTCGAATAGATAGATACGATTAGATAGTATATAGATAGGAATAGATAGTGAGATAGATAATAGATAGATAGAATAGATATGAGGATGATAATGAGGATAGGATAGAGGTTGAGATAGATAGATATTAGATAGATAGATATGATATAGATAGATATGAGATAGATAGAAAAGAGTATATATGAGAAAGATAGATTAGATAGTGGATAAATATGATAGCATCAGATAGATAATTAATATATAATATAGGATAGGATAGATAGATAATAAGATATAAATGACGATAGATAGATAGTAGATAGAATAGATAGATATGAGAGATTAGATTATATATGATATGATATATATAGATTATTATATAGAGTAGATCAGAAATAGATAGATAGAATAGATATGAGATAGAAAGGATAGATGAGAAGATGGATATGAGAATAGATAGATAGATTAGATAGATATAAATATATGAGATATATATATATGTTATAGTATAGATAGAAATTAGAATAGACACTCACATCGCACTCACTCACTTGTCTCAGCTCAACTCACTCACTAGCTCACTCACACATTTCACTCACTCACTCACAATGCAGCTCACTCAACTCACTCCACTTAATCTCTCGTCACTCACTCATCTATCTCACTCACTCACTACATCGCACTCCCTTCGACTCACTCACTCAAACTCATCTCGACTGCACATTTACTCACTCACTCAGCACTACTCTCTCACTCACTCAACTTCACGTCACTCACGTCACATCTCAGTCTCAACTCACTCTACTTCCGTCCAAGGCTCGACTTCACATCCACTCACGCACTCCACTCACTCACTCACTGACCACATCGCACTCACTCACATCTCACACACTCCGACTCACATCTCAGCTTCACTCACACCACTTCACTCACGTCACATAGTTCATCCATTCACTCACTCCCACTCAACTTCTCACTCACTACCACAATTTCACTCACTCATTCACTCTCACTTACGCACAATCTCACTCACTCACTCACTTCACTCACGTCACCGTCACTCACGTTCACTCATCACTCCACATTTCACTTCACTCACTTTCTTCACTCAACCCTAAGGTACACAATTCATTGCTCACAGGCATTCACAAGTCTCACTCACTTCACTCACTCATCATCATCACTCACTCACATTTCACTAACTCTACTCCAATCTTCGACTTCCCTCACAGTCTCACGTTCACTCACTTCTCACTCAACTGTCATCTTTCATCACCACTCGACGTACACTCACTGCACATTGTTCCACTCACGTCACATATTGCATCTCACTCACTCACTCACTTCACTTCACTCACTCAATACACTCACTCACTTTTACCACTCACTCAGACACACACACACTCAGAGCTTTCACTCACTCACATTTCACTCACTCACTCAACTTCGTCACTCACCACGTTCTCACTCAATCACTCCACTTCTCTACTCACTCACATCTCACACACTCACTACTAAGCATCATGGCATCTCCACTCACTCACATCACTCAAACTCACACTCACATCTACCACTATTTCACTCAATCACTTCTCACTCACTTCAACATTTCACTGCTAACGCATTATCGGAACATCGTCACTCACTCACTTCACTAGTCTCACTCAACTGTCAACGTCCACTCACTTCACGTCACGTACTCACTCACTCAACTCACTCACTCGACAGATATCGACTCACTCTACTCACATCGTCTCTCACTCACTCACGCACTCAGCATCTCACTCACTCACGTCACGACTCGGTACACACCACATGTTTCACAACTATCTCACACACGTTCACTCACTCACTCACGTCAACGTCTACAATCACTCACTCGACATCACAACTCACTCCCACTTGCACTGCCACTGCACTCTCACTCCATCCACTTCAAATCGATGCATTCTGCACTGCGACTCCATCATCAACTCACGCTAATCTCCACTACACTCACATCACACTTAACTCACTCGCCTCTTCACTCACTTCATTGGCACTCACCTACGACATCTCAACTCCACATCTCACTACACTCACATCTCACTCGAGCTTCGACTCACATCTCACTCAACTCAAATATCTCCACACTCACTCATCTCACTCACTTCACGATTCTCACTCAACTCTCAGCTCACTCACTACCTCACTATGCACGGTCATCTTCACTCACACTCCAATCTCACTCACTCACATTCCGAGCACATCACTCACTCACTCTGCATTTCTCGACTCACATCTCACTCACTCACATCTGGCACTTCAACTCGACTCAACTTCACTCACTCAACATCACATGCTACCACTCACCCACATACTCACGTCACGTCACTTCACTCAGCACGACTCACCTCTCACTTCACTCACTCCACAGTCTCTCACTTCACATACACCTCACATCTCACATCACATCTTCACTCCACTCACAAATCTTACACTCACTCACATTCTCACGCACTCAACTTCACTCACTAACGATCAGCTCACTCTACTCACTCTCTCACTCAGCTATCTCCTTCCACTTCACATCTCACCTCACTCTACATTCTCACTCACAGTTCCGAACTTCACTCACTATCTCACTCACTCACTCGACTTCGGACTTCGTCACTGCGACATCTTCTACTCCACTCCACAGCTTTCACTCACTCACTACACTTTACTCACGTCTACTCCACACTCAAACCGACATCCCCTCAAGCTCACCTCACATCTCACTTCACTAACATCTCACATTCCACTCACATGCTCGACACTCCAGTCTCACCTCACTCACTCACTCACTCACTCGACATTCTCACTCACCTCACTATCCTCACTCACTCAACTTCACTGATCATACATTCACTCACTCGACCTCTCACAGTCAAACTCACGTCACGAGTTTCAGCTCACATCTCGCATCACTCACTCCCGGACACTCACATCACCTCACTACACTCACTCACCATCTCAACTCTCATCTACACTTCACCACCCGATCCGCCCCCCCAGCGACAATGCCACAGGACGTGGTTATGCGCCCTTCGATATACTGGGGGGTCCCGGCGAAAAGAGTGGGGACCGCCCCCCCCCGCCTACGCTATGTCATTAGCCACCCATCCGGCTTCCGATCAATGCAGCGGGGGTTTCTTCTTTAAAACAGACCCTCGTGGTTGCGGCCAGAGTAGCGCTATCTTCACCTACAGTCTTCCCCCGCCTGGCTGAATTCACGACTGACTTGTGCGGCCGGGCATGGCCGCACAGTTCATTGCCCGTACAGAGAAGGACGGAGGGATCGTTCCGCTCCTGGCCCTTCTCGGGCCCCTGTATAGTACAGTCGCGCCATGCCGTGTTCGTGTACAAACAGATCGTCGACGCAGGAGGTGTGACGCACGGCTTGTCACTCAGGCACTTGTTGGGGGCGTCTCCCCCTGTGGACTGTCTTGAGATTACGGTCGGCGGTCCAGTGAGGATGTCCCGGAGCCTGGAGAGGTAGAGTGTCTTTTATTATTTTTATTTTTATACCTATAGGGGGGCCAAAAAACGTACCTGGCTACAAATGTGGTGGCTCGACCTGGCGTCATAGACAAGTGTGGGCAACTACCTTTCCTACACCAAGGGGGGCAGACCACCTGGCTTACAACAAAGGGGGGCAACCACCTGGCTTCCAACAAAGGGTGCAGCCACCTGGCTACACAAAGTGGTCAACCTCACCTGGCTACATCAACAAATGGGGTCAACATACCCTGCCTACAACAAGGGGGCGCAACTAACCTGTCTACAACAAAGGGGGGTCAACAACCTGGCTACAACAAAGGGGTGGGCAACATCCTGGCTACAAACAAAGAGCTGGGGTCAACTATCTGGCAAACAACAAATGGGTATGTGGGCCTCTAACCTGGCTACAACAAAGGTGGGCCTTACCAGGCAACAACAAGGGGGGCCTCTACCTGGCACTACAAAAGGGGGGCCTCGTACCTGGCCTTCAACAAAGGGAGGGGGAGGGGAGACCTCTACCATGGCTTCAAAGAGCCTCGTTCACTAGCGGTCGACTGCTTATTTCAGAAGCTATATACATCGGATTGCCGATTGGTAAATACGTTCTGAAATCAGGGTTGAAAATCTATCATGTTTGGCAAATAAGTGACACTGAGACTTGTGGCAAACTATATATTGTAAACTGGATTTCCTTCCCGGACGGGGATTCAGACCATCTAACAATCATTGAAGGGGTGAATCCGTCCAGGAAATAATTGACATGTGAAGTTGTTTTTACTGTCTACGGGCAATTGCCTGCGTCGTTCAATCCGCGGGCGGCAAACGTAACGGGAATTAATGCTCGTCGTGTTGGTAACGACGAGCCCGTATTATTTTCCATTGAAATCCAATAAATATAAAATGAAGGCTGTTCTTATTTTCGGGGAGTGGAGTGATGTTGTAGCGGGGGGATTTGGGGCCAGACTTGGATTGACGATCGTACAATCCGACGCGTGCTACATTCACTCGGCGAAATAAGCGCGTTTGAACGAGGCCAAAGGTGGCACGACCTGGTCTTCAAGTGGGGGTCAATAGGCTACCTGGACTGGCAGAGGGGGCAATCTACTTGGCTGCAAGGGGGGGCGATCTAATTGTGGGTACAAAAGTGGGGGCGCATCTACCTGCCTGTAGGTGGCACGTACTTAGGTTATGGGGGGCTACAACCAGGCTATAAGGGCCACTAGCTGGCTAAGAGGGAGCATCAACCTGGCTTTCTTCCAAAGCCTGTGTATGCAGTTAGGTGTAGTGGGTGTGGCGTTTTGGAAGGGCGTGCCCGGTCTACCAAGACAGTCGCTTGCTTTTTTCCTACTTTTAAAAGTTGGCAACTATGAGATAGATAAGTAGATAGATATGAGAGGGGAAAGATAGATATATATGAATAGATAGATATGCTGATAGAAAAGATATGGGATAGTTTACACGTATTGATATGAGATAGATAAGATATAGATAGATAGATAGGAGATAGATAGATACTATATGAGAGAGATAGATATGAAATGAAATATAGTTATGATAGATATTAAGTATGAGATAGATAGATATAGTGATGATAGATATAATAGATATGACATAGAGAATATATGAGATAGATAGAAAGATAGATAGAATGAGAAAGGAAAGGATATGACATAGATAGATGATGAGAAAGATTAGATAGATAGTATAGTATATAGATAGATAGATAGGATATGGTGATATATAGATTATGAGATAGATATGAGATAGATATAGTGATATTAGAGATATCTAACTCACTTCCTTCTCCACTCACGCACACATCCCACTCACTTCAATCGCACTTCACTTCACGGCACTCACATCTCCTTCGACTCACATCTCACTACACTCACTCACATCTCACTTCACTATCACTCACTCATCTCACTCACTCACCACTGTCACTTGCAAATTCACCGTCTGGACTGCACTTCGACTCTAGCTTCACAATTTCACTCGACGTCAGCGCATTCCTCACGTCAGCATACTCACGCAACACTCAACCAATCTGCATCAGACGGACAAGTAAACAGCTCTCGTCTACTCATCTCACACCTCAACTCACTCACATTTGCTCACGTCACTCATCTCATACCTCACACACTACACTCAGCCTTACTGACGCCACCCCCCCCCCACTCCTCACTTCTAAACAAAGTCCCATTCCCAAATACCATCACCTCACAGCATGCTCATGGTAACCCATAACTAACCTAGATGAACATGCCACAGCTATCTAAGTGCCTCATGTAACCCAGGTCAATAATAAATGAAAATTATCAACTTTTACAGAGTAAACTTGAAAAAACATTACCATATAGAACAGTGTATGAAAATTAAAAAAAAACAAAAAATGCAGCCTGTACATTAGGATGTTCATCATGACCATGACATTATGACATCAACCCGCGGTAACCAATAAATCACAAGCCTCCACCTTGTTCTTTTTGCCCAGTGAACTCTGGGATCAGTGCAAAATTAGCAGATCACACACCACCACAAGGGACCCGATATGGCCAGGAGGAGGACGTTACCCTGACATTCTTACACAAAACGTGAAGAATTAACGCCTGTCTTGTACAGAAAGACAACAATAATAAACGCCATTGCTACCAAGAGTGGATAGCCGGCAGAAGTAATTTGGCCCGATTGTTGTTTACTACGCTAGTTAGACATAATATTGGGTAATGGCCTCCCATGATCTTTTGCTATAAATGTGACCAGATAGGAGGTAAAGTAATGGGAAGTGAGGGGGAAAGGGAATAACTTATTACAGGGTAAAACAGGGAGACAGAGGAGAGAATGACATCACTACTCCAGTGGAAGTGGGGCTGTAAAATCACTATTTAAGTGGAGGTGGGGCTTTGGCATCACTAATTCAGTGGAGGCGGGGCTATGAGATCACTTTTTCTTCAGAGGATGCAGGCGGTGCTATAAACATCGAGCTAATTTCAGTGGGAGGCAGGGCTATGAATCATCGACTATTATCTGAGGTTGTGAAGGCAGGGGCTAATGAATCACTATTTTTCAGTGGAGGCAGGGCTATGATATCACTATTTCATTGGATGAGAAGGGCAATGACAAATCACCATTTACATTGGACTGGCAGTGGCTATCGATGACTCACTATTTCAGATTGAGGCAAGTGGCTATGGAGTATTCGACAATTTCAGTTGTAGGTGGGGTTATGATGGAGATTCACTATTTCAGTGGAGGTGAGGTTATGACATCATTACTTTAATAGAGGCAGGTTTATGACATCATATACAGGCATTCTACCCATTACTGTGTAGTTAGATTTTAGGGTGGTTATGCTGTGCCTATCAGTGCCTTCCATCTGACTGACCATAGGGCCATTACGGACCAGTATCAATGTAATTGACATTGAATGGGGTAGATCAATTTGTTTGTCTTGATATGGTCCGCAAAAATATTCATCCCCCCTTTCAGGTGAGGATAGGAGCGCTTACCACTAGATAACTCTGTACAAGGGGCAGTAAGATAGGATGAGAGGAAGATATCTGCTGCAGAGTACTTTCAAAAGGACCCATCACCGCCATGAATAGACCTAGACGCTCAAAATCGCCATCACCGGCCATTACTAGACCTAGGGCGCTCACACCCATCAACCTCTCCATGTAATATTACCTACGGCGCTCGAACTCCATCCCCGGCCATGAATAAGACCTGGATACATAGAGCATCTGAGGATCCTTACAGATGAAGAATCGAAAACTTCTAGACAGTCGGCCAGCTCGTCCTCTGGTCTGAAGTTAAAAGAGCAAGGAATCACCTCAGAGATGCATCAAAAAAAGCACTTAGTGATATTGGTATGGAGTGATCTTTAGTGGTGTCTTTATGGGTGCGCACCTATGGAGTTGAAAACAATGGGAGGAAAACTAAAATGGTAGCAAGACACATTAATAAAGACCTCAGCATCTAATATCAGGATTCGACCGTGATGTATGTGCCAGCAAAGTACCCGCAGCTAGACATCGATAAGATCGCGGGTAGGTATTCAAAGGTACCATTGTGAGGTCAACTGTACACCCATCAGTTCTGCTGGAGGGCCATAATCCAACACCACCATCCAGGGGTCCCATCAGCTGCTGGAGGGGCCATAGGAGCAACACCGACCTAATCCAGTGGGCCCCGCACAGCTGCATGGATGGGCCATAGAGCCAACACCACCATGACCAGAGGCACCCTGTTCAGCTGCTGGAGTGGTCCATAAAGCCAACAACACCAGTCCATGGGCCCCACAGCTGCTATAGGGGCCAGTACGGAGCCAACTACCTACCATCCAGAGGCTCGCCACAGCTGCTGTGAGGGTCCAATAGAGCCAGAACTTAGAAAGGCTGGCAGCTCAATTGAGAGACCCATCCGAGTGGGCCCCAACCATCAAGCTGCTGAGGGATCCATCAAAAGCCAACACCGACCATCCAGGGGCCGCCACCTCTGCTAAAGGGGACCATAGAGTTCCAACATACCAGCCAATGTCCAGGGAGCCCCACAGCTGCTAGAGGGGCCATAGATGCCAACATTATCCACCATCCAGTAGGCCCCACACTGCTGGAGGTTCCATAGAGCCAACACCAACCATCGTTTCCAGTGGGCCCCACAGCTGCTGGATGGTCGATAGTAGCCCACAACCCAAGACCATCCATGGGCCCGCACAGCTGCTGAAGGAGCCATAGGAGTTACACACCACATCCCGGGCCCCACATGTCTTCTAAAAGTGACCATATAGCCAACACCGACCATTCTCCAGGTAGGCCCCACGACACCTGCTGGAGGGGCCATAGAGCCAACACCACCATCCAGGGGCCCCACACAGGATCAATTGGGGTCTGGGGAATTAGGAGCCAGAGTAGTACTTGGGAGTCTTGGTCCTGCTTTTCCAACCAATGTAGGATATTTCTAGCCGTGTGACATGTCGCATTTTCTTGCTGGAAGATCTCAACCATCGCAGGGGAGACAATCAGCATGTGTGGGTGTATGTGATCTGCAAGGAGGGATTCATATCCATAACAGATTAGAGCAGCTTCCACATGAATGAGTGGCCAGAGAATGCCCCAAAAATATTCCTCTGACCATAACGTTGCCACCACCAGCATGTGTTCTTCCAGCAATGGTTGCAGGGTGTTTGTTCTTTGATGTTTCTCATCTGACACCCCAACGTCCATCCGTTCGATAAAACAGAACACGTGACTCATTGGAGAAAACAGCCCTTTGCCAATCAGTGGGGATTACAGTTCAGATAATGTGAAGGTATGTCTCCACAGCAAAGTTAAAATACTGTTGAAAATCTGTGGAGCGGACCACAACTGTATGTGCATCCAGAGGACCCACTTACAGTTAGTCCCCCGTGCCACTGCCACCGCCGATCGGTGATAGCTTAGCGACCGGTATTGACTTGGGACCTTAACGATCGGCGGTGGCTCCGGGGACTACTCTATCATATAAACCTATACATCAGCAACCTCAACTTCTCTCCCTATATCATATCCTGTTCTCAGATAGGCATGAACTTAAAGGGGTTTTGACACGATGTAATGTTGACGTGAGATCCTCCAAAATGGGTATTTAATCACTTTTCTAAATATATGTGATTACAAAAAGTGAAGCCTGTGAGAGCTACAGCATTGCTCAGTCCCCCTTAGTTTCCTGACAGTTTACATTAGACACTGACCGGAGCTGATCTGGCTGCGCTTGCGTGTATGCACTTCCTATCTGATGACAGGGAACATGAAGGAGCTTGCAAGGGGCTGGGGAGAAAAGTGCAGTGTATGAAGCTTGCCTACTGTATAGAGAATCCACTGGTTGTAATGTAATTATTTGAGTAAACTTTGCAGACACTTCCTGCTTCCTCGCTCTCTGCTCACCTAATTTGTCGCCAGGACCGCCTCACCCGAATGGTTTGCTGTCTCCCTGGTGCCAGGGTGCGGCATGTGGTGGACCGTGTGGATAAATTACTGGGAGGGGCTGGCGATGACCCAGCTGTCGTGGTCCATGTTGGAACCAATGACAGAATACATGGTACGTGGAGGATATTAACCCCTTAACGACCACCCACCGACTTTTGACGTTGGCTGATGCGGGTCGTTCGTCTGCAGCAGCGTCTTTTGACGTCGCTGCAGACATCAGGGTTTGCGGTTCCCTGCGCCACAGCTGTGCTGGGATCGGGGCTGTACTACACAGCCCTAATCCCAGAGCATCTCCTGCGAGCATCGGGAAGCGGGGGAAACCTCCACAACCCGGTGCTTTAACCCTTTGATTGCCGCAGATCGTCACCGCATCGCAATCAAAGGGTTTGTCGGGGGATCGGAACGCCCGGTGCCCCGACAAGCCCGGAGAACGGCTGCACAGTCAGCCCTGGGGACCTAAAGTGGCCCCAGGACTGTCTGTGTAACAAGCCCTCAGGGCAGACTGTGTGCTGCCTTGATCGCTGCCTGTGTCAGACTGACACTGATTATAATGTATTAGCCTATATGAATATGCTAATACAATACCAAGTGTATAAAAAAAAAAAAAAAAATAAAAGGAAAATAGTTCTCCCTTCATGGGATTTAAAAAAAATTTAAAAAAAATAAAAGTAAAAAACATAAAAAGTGTTAATAAAATGAATACAAAAATAAATAATAAAATAAAAATAAATATTTAATAAAAAATAATTGTGCATATATTACACACACAAAAAAACCTACACATATTAGGTATCCACACGTAGAATTAATCTAACAAGTTACTAAGTGTGAAATGTGAATGGTGTAAAACAAAATAAAAAAAAACACTTAAACTATTCCCCCATAAAGTACAACTCGTCTCGAATAAAACGAGGCCTCATAGAACTGCGTCATTGAAAAAATAAAAAAGTTACAACTGTTGAAACGCAAGGAGCAAAAACTAAAAAAATGTTCTGGTCATTAACTGCTTTTCCCGGGGTTCGGCTTAAGAGGTTAAGAATAATTTTTAAGAACTAGGCTCAAAGCTGAAGGGAAGGGGCCTCCAAGGTTGTGTTCTCCGGAATACTGCCCGGTGCCCATGCGCTACGCAAGAAAGACAGCGGGAGCTCAGGAGTTAAATGCATGGCTGAAGTCTTGGTGTAGACAGAAGGGTTTGGGTTCATAGAGCACTGGGCTTTATTTTTCATTGGGTACAGATAAATTGCACCTGAATTTGGGAAAGGGGGTTTCCCCTGTGCTGGGTGAAAGAATTTTAGAAGGGGTGCGGGAATTTTTAAACTAGAGATGAGGAGGGGGGACAATCTAAAGATGTAGGGGTAGATAGGTTAGAGAGTGGGCAGACTATATCACGAGGGGAGAAGTGGACCGTGGGGGGTGGACTTTGACAGTGGATAAGGAGATCCATGTGTTGAAAACAAGAAGACTAGGTGCCCACAATATTCATATAACCTCATGCCATCTACTAAGTGTGTAATATATAATGACATGCTGTCTACTAAAGGTGTAATGTAATTGTAACGGTGCGCCGACCGCAGACATCCGGGTGTGGATCCTCTGTGATCACCGCAGGCGAGGTGGTAGCTGGAGGACCACGCCAGGGAGTGGAGTCTAAGGGGCCCCTGGTCTTCGCCAGAGCCCGCCGCAAAGCGGGATGGACTTGGCTGCGGGACCCCCAGGTCACTACCCCTGACGTGGCTACCTGCGGTGACAGCCGGGGGCAAAACCCGGAATCCAGGGGGGGTGGAGTACAGGAACACAGGAACACGCACAGCAGGACACAGGAGGGTCAAACGTAAACATAGCACCACAGGATACGGCAGGAACTGGACGGGTAACACATCAGGTACAGACCAGGGAACACGGCAGGAACAGGAGAGCACATACAGGACAGGAACACGGCAGGATACAGGAGACACAAACATGACGGATGGACAGCCAGGAGCTCAGATGACAAAGACACTGGACCAGCATCTCAGGGGTTAAAGTCTCCAACAGCAGACCTGAGATGCTGGCAGGAACTCAAAATGGGAAGCCGCTGAGACAACAACAGACTGCAATGAAATGACCCAGAGCAGAGGCAGGAACAGGAGAGCACATACAGGACAGGAACACGGCAGGATACAGGAGACACAGACACGAAGCCTACGGACGGCCAGGGGCTCAGATGACCAAGACACTGGACCAGCATCTCAGGGGTTAAAGGCTCCAACAGCAGACCTGAGATGCTGGCAGGAGCTCAAGATGGGAAGCAGCTGGACACAGCAACAGACTGCAATGAACTGACCCAGAGCAGAGGCAGGAACTTCCTCTTATAGGCAGGGGTCAGAGGTGAAGAGGAAGTACACAGAGACAAGTAACCTATAAAAGACAGGAAGCTGCAGCGTGCGCCCCCTAAGAGGAACAGAGAACACACAGGACCCCAGGAAGCAACAGAACAGGACAGGACAGGTAAGCACAGGAAGGCACGACACGCCGACGGCCCAAGGCAGGGAACCGCAGCGTGAACCGTGACAGTACCCCACCCTCAAAGCCCCCTCCTCCCCCTCCAAATCACAAACATGGCATTCCACATAGGTCAGGGGCCCGCAACTTCTATGGGGGCAACCCCAAAACCAAGGTACGGGCTGAATAAGCCAGTTTTTTGGGAAAAAAACCTAGATAAGGAATGACGGAGGAAACAAACGGGGCCAGGACGCAAAATGGGGGGGACCCAGGGTGGGACCATAGTAGGCAACAGACGGACGCTCAGGGTGGACCATGACTAGGCAACCGCGGACGCTCAGGGCGGGGACCATGAGCTAGGCAAAAAGGTGCTCTGGGCTGGACCTGAGGGTAGGCCAAACGGGTTGCTCTGGGCTGGACCATGAGCTAGGCCAAACGGAAGCTCTGGGCTGGCATAGCAGGCCAAACGGTGTTGGGGCTGGACATGAGCGGCCAAACGGGTTGCTGGGCTGGGGGCCATGAGCAGGCAAAGGGTGCTCTGGGCTGGACCATGAGCTAGGCCAAACGGTGCTCTGGGCTGGACCATGGGCTAGGCCAAACGGGTGCTCTGGGTGGACCATTGGCTAGGCCAAACGGGTGCTTCTGGGTGGACCATGGGCTTAGGCCAAACGGGTGCTCTGGGCTGGACCATGAGCTAGGCCAAACGGGTGCTCTGGGCTGGACCATGAGCTAGGCCAAACGGTCGCTCTCGACTGCACCATGAGCTAGGCAACGGGTGCTCCGGGCGAACCATGAGCCAGCGGACAGGGATACTGACACTCTGGGCGTACCATGAGCCAGCGGACAGGGATACTAACTCTCTGGGCGTCCCTGAGCCAGCAGACAGGATAACTGACACTCTGGGCGTACCATGAGCCAGCGGACAGGGATACTGACACTCTGGGCGAACCATGAGCCAGCGGACAGACAGACACTCTGGGCGAACCATGAGCCAGGGACAGGGAAAACTGACACTCTGGGCGAACCATGAGCCGGGCGAACGGACAGACAGACAGACGCACTCTGGGCGAACCATGAGCCGGACGGACGGACAGACAGGCGCACTCTGGGCGAACCATGAGCCAGCGGACAGACAGACACTCTGGGCGAACCATGAGCCAGCGGACAGACAGACACTCTGGGCGAACCATGAGCCAGCGGACAAACAGGGCACTCTGGGCGAACCATGAGCCAGCGGACAACGACACTCTTTGGGCGTACCATGAGCCAGCGGACAACAGACATCTGGGCGAACCATGAGCCAGCGGACAGACAGGGCACTCTGGGCGAACCCTGAGCCAGCGGACAGACCGACACTCTGGGCGAACCATGAGCCAGCGGACAGACAGACACTCTGGGCGAACCATGAGCCAGCGGACAGAGACACTCTGGGCGAACCATGAGCCAGCGGACAGACGACACTCTGGGCGTCCATGAGCCAGCGGACAGACAGACACTCTGGCGAAAACCATGAGCCAGCGGACAGACACTCTGGGCGAACCATGACCAGCGGACAGGGATGCTGACACTCTGGGGCGACCATGAAGCCGGCGGACAGGGATTGCTGACACTCTGGGCGTACCATGAGCCGGGCGGGGCAGGGATGCTGACCACTCTGGGGTACATGAGCCAGCGGACAGACAGACACTCTGGGCGAACCATGAGCCAGCGGACAGACAGACACTCTGGGCGAACCATGAGCCAGCGGACAGACAGACACTCTGGGCGAACCATGAGCCAGCGGACAGACAGACACTCTGGGCGTACCATGAGCCAGCGGACAGACAGACACTCTGGGCGAACCATGAGCCAGCGGACAGACACTCTGGGCGAACCATGAGCCAGCGGACCGGGATGCTGACACTCTGGGCGAACCATGAGCCGGCGGACAGGGATGTGACACTTGGGCGTACCCCTGAGCCGGCGGACAGGGATGCTGAACTCTGGTCGTACCATGAGCCAGCGGACAGACAGACATCTGGGCGAACATGAGCCGGCGGACAGGGATGCTGACACTCTGGGCGTACCATGAGCCTGCGGACAGGGATGCTGACACTCTGGGCGTACCATGAGCCAGCGGACAGACAGACACTCTGGGCGTACCATGAGCCGGCGGACAGGGATGCTGACACTCGGGCGTACCATGAGCCCGGGGGACAGACAGACACTCGGGCGTACCTTGGCCACGGACAGGGGTGCTGACACTCTAGACGAGGGCAGGGTCACCCCGGGGGGATCCATGGTCAGTTCAAAACTGTAACGGTGCGGCGCCGAATGGACGTACGCCGAAGCGCCGCCGCAGACATCCGGGTGTGGATCCTCTGTAATCACCGCAGGCGAGGTGGTAGCTGGAGGACCACGCCAGGGAGTGGAAATCTAAGGGGCCCCTGGTCTTCGCCAGAGCCCGCCGCAAAGCGGGATGGGGCTTGGCTGCGGGACCCCCAGGTCACTACCCCTGACGTGGCTACCTGCGGTGACAGCCGGGGGGCAAGACAGGAATCCAGGCGGTGGAGTACAGGAACACAGGAACATGCACAGCAGGATACAGGAGGGTTTAAGTAAACATAGCACCACAGATACGGCAGGAACTGGAGGGTAACACATCAGGTACAGACCAGGAACACGGCAGGACAGGAGAAGGCACATACAGGACAGGAACACGGCAGGATACAGGGAAAACACAGACACGACGGACGGACGGCCAGGAGCTCAGATGACCAAGACACTGGACCAGCATCTCAGGGGTTAAAGGCTCCAACAGCAGACCTGAGATGCTGGCGGAGCTTCAAGATGAGAAGCAGCTGGACACCCGCAACAGACTGCCAATGAAACTGACCCAGAGCAGAGGCAGAACTTCCTCTTATAGGCAGGGGTCAGAGGTGAAGAGGGAAGTAGACAGAGACAAGTTTAAACCCATTAAAGACAGGAAGCTGCAGCGTGCGCCCCCTAAGGGAACAGAGCACACACAGGAACCCAGGAAGCAACGTACAGGACAGGAACAGGCAAGCCAGGAAGGCACGACACGCCCAGGCCCAAGGCAGGGAACCGCGGCGTGAACCGTGACAGACCCCCCCTCAAAGCCCCCTCTTCCCCGTCCAAACACAAACATGGCATTCCACCCTTAGGTTTAGGGGCCCGCAACTTCTACGGGGGCAACCCCAAAACCAAGGTACGGGCTGAATATAGCCAGTATAGGGAAAAACCTAGATAAGGAAGTGCACGGGAGGAAACAAACGGGGCACTAGCCAAAAATGGGGGGGAACCCAGGGCGGGACCATGAGCTAGGCAACAGACGGACGCTCAGGGCCGACCATGGCTAGGCAACAGACGGACGCTCAGGGCGGGACCATGAGCTAGGCAACAGGTGCTTGGGCTGGACCATGAGCTAGGGCCAAACGGGTGCTCTGGGCTGGACCATGAGGGTAGGCCAAACGGGTGCTCTGGGCTGGACCATGACTAGGCCAAACGGGGGCTCTGGGCTGGACCATGAGCTAGGCCAAACGGGTGCCTGGGCTGGACCATGAGCTAGGCCAAACGGGTGCTCTGGGCTGGACCATGAGCTGGCCAAACGGCGTGCTCTGGGGTGGACCATGAGCTAGGCCAAACGGGTGCTCTGGGCTGGACCATGGGCTAGGCCAAACGGGTGCTCTGGGCTGGACCATGGGGTAGGCCAAACGGGTGCTCTGGGCTGGGGCCATGGGCTAGGCCAAACGGTTTGCTCTGGGCTGGACCATGAGCTAGGCCAAACGGGTGCTCTGGGGTGGACCATGAGCTAGGCCAAACGGGTGCTCTGGGCTGGACCATGAGCTAGGCCAAACGGGTGCTCTGGGCTGGACCATGAGCTAGGCCAAACGGGTGCTCTGGGCTGGACCATGAACTAGGCCAAATGGGTGCTCTGGGCGTACCATGAGCCAGCGGACAGGGATGCTGACACTCTGGGCGTACCATGAGTCAGCGGACAGGGATGCTGACACTCTGGGCTTACCATGAGCCAGCGGACAGGGATGCTGACACACTCTGGGCGTACCATGGCCAGCGGACAGGGATGCTGAACTTTTGGGCGTACCATGACCAGTGGACAGGGATTTCTGACACTCTGGGCGTACCATGAGCCAGCGGACAGGGATGCTGACACTCTGGGCGTACCATGAGCCAGCGGACAGGGATACTGACACTCTGGGCGTACCATGAGCCAGCGGACAGACAGACACTCTGGGCGAACCATGAGCCGGCGGACAGGGATACTGACACTCTGGGCGAACCATGAGCCGGCGGACAGACAGACACTCTGGGCGAACCATGAGCCAGCGGACAGACAGACACTCTGGGAGAACCATGAGCCTGCGGACAGACAGACACTCTGGGCGAACCATGAGCCAGCGGACAGGGATACTGACACTCTGGGCGAACCATGAGCCAGCGGACAGGGATACTGACACTCTGGGCGAACCATGAGCCAGCGGACAGACAGACACTCTGGGCGAACCATGAGCCAGCGGACAGGCAGACACTCTGGGCGAACCATGAGCCAGCGGACAGGGATACTGACACTCTGGGCGAACCATGAGCCAGCGGACAGGCAGACACTCTGGGCGAACCATGAGCCAGCGGACAGACAGACACTCTGGGCGAACCATGAGCCAGCGGACAGACAGACACTCTGGGCGAACCATGAGTCAGTGGACAGACAGACACTCTGGGCGAACCATGAGTCAGCGGACAGACAGACACTCTGGGCGTACCATGAGCCAGCGGACAGGGATGCTGACACTCTAGACGAGGGCAGGGTCACCCCGGCGGGATCCATGGTCAGTTCATACTGTAACGGGGCGGCGCCGATGGACGTACGCCGAAGCGCCGACCCCAGACATCCGGGTGTGGATCCTCTGTGATCACCGCAGGCAGGTTGGGAGCTGGAGGCAAGCCAGGGAGTGGAGTCTAAGGGCCCCTGGTCTTCGCCAGAGCCCGCCACAAAGCGGGATTTGGGCTTGGCTGCGGGACCTCCGGTCACTACCCCTGACGTGGCTACCTGCGGTTTACAGCCGGGGTGCAAGACAGGAATCCAGGCGGTGGAGTACAGGAACACAGGAACATGCACAGCAGGATACAGGAGGGTTTTAAAAGTACACATAGCACCAAAAGGATACGGGAGGAACTGGACGGGTAACACATCAGGTACAGACCAGGGAACACGGCAGGAACAGGAGAGCACATACAGGACAGGAACACGGCAGGATACAGGAGACACAGACACGACTACGGACGGCCAGGAGCTCAGATGGACCAAGACACTGGAAACCCGCATCTCAGGGGTTTAAAGGCTCCAACAGCAGACCTGAGATGCTGGCAGGAGCTCAAGATGGGAAGCAGTTGGACACAGCAACAGACTGCAATGAACTGACCCAGAGCAGAGGCAGGAACTTCCTCTTATAGGCAGGGGTCAGAGGTGAAGAGGAAGTAGACAGAGACAAGTAACCTATAAAAGATAGGAAGCTGCAGCATGCGCCCCCTAAGAGGAACAGAGCACACACAGGAACCCAGGAAACAACAGTACAGGACAGGACAGGCAAGCACAGGAAGGCACGACACGCCGACGGCCCAAGGGGCAGGGAAACCGGGGCTTTGAACGTGACAGAAATATATATATATATCTATATATATATATACACACACACACACAGACTAATTCACCATAACCTATTTTTTAAAAGGGTGGGATTAAGCGTCGCCCAAACGTTACTTTTAACATATTCCTATCATTCTACCATGTCCCAAAGCAATGCTGAGCTACCTCATAGCAATCAAGTGGGGCCTACACCAAACCAAAATTAAAAAGGTCCGAAGGACTAACATGAAAATACAGACCCAAAAAATAATTACAATCTGTAAATTAAATAAATGATCCCAGACCACAAAGGAGATCTCCTAAATAAATACAGGGCCCAGACCGCCCGCTAAAGAAATACAGACCCCAGATGAGAAGCCCTAAATAAATACCCCCAACATGGCTTTAGTTTAAAACCCCGTTCTGTCAGGAGGAAGGGGACAAATTCCCACCAACTATTGTGAGAAGCTTGTGTTGGATCCAGAATGTTTGACCCAAGTCCCCAGTTTAAGGGCAAAGCGACCCAAATACTAATGAAATGTTGGAACTTTTGCTTGCAGAAAGTAATAAAGATTCTCTCCATTATTCTGGTAATTTGGGAAATAAAAAAAAAATAATTTGGTTCTAATTGACCCTAAAACGGGGAAGGTTTATTCTATTTCATTCAGAGAGTGAGAAACGCATGTAGTTGGGGCTTTTTATATAGTGGATGGAAACTTCTGGTTTCAACTGTGTTTCATTGCTATAAAACCAACCCCCAGCCTGCCCCAGGAGGGTAGGGCTCTGAAACTGTAGAGTCACCCACACCTGAAAAAGAAGAGGTATCCTGAAGCTGTAGAATTGCCGACAGCCCCGAACAAGAAGTGGGGGTGTGAAGCTGTAGAACCACCCACATCCTGAAACAGGAATTGGAATCCTGAAGCTGTAGAACCCCCCAAGCCTGAACAGGAAGGGAAGCCCTTAAGCGTAAACTACCCACACCTAGACAGGAAGAGTGGGGGCCTGAAGCTGTAGAAACCCCCCATACCTGAACAGGAAGTGGGACCTGAAGCTGTAGAACCACCCTCAGCCTGAACAGGAAGTGGGAGCCTGAAGCTGTAGAACGCCCACAGCCTGAACAGGAAGTGGGCGCCTGAAGCTGTAGAACCGCCCACAGCCTAGACAGCAAGTGGGAGCCTGAAGCTGTAGAACTGCCCACACCCTGAACAGAAAATGGGAGCCTGAAGCTGGCAGTGAAGAGCAGGGTCTGTAAGACAGCATGGTGAGAATACCGCATTAAGGAGAGATACGGTCTGGAATTAGGTGCCATGATATTGCTGGTGTAAATCATAGGTGGGACCTGTGCATCATTAGGACCAGAGGTGTGTTTACAGTAAGACCTCTATGACATCAATGACAAATCGAAAAAATATTATTTAACATTACTTAATGCACTAATCGGGTATCGGGAAAAAGGGCACCGCGACCTAGCTGCTGCCGACCCATAGACATTGATAGAACCAATGTAGTCCTATTTTGACTACGTTTGTTCTATTTGCTGGCAGTACAAACTTTTTTTTTATCTCAATACTTCAACGGATACCTCCAACATACCGAAAAACAAAGTGTGAACCCAATGATAAGGGTCGCCATCCATTCATGGAAGTCTGGTCTTCAGTTATATTCCCACAATGGTATCCACTTACATGAGCTACGTTACCACAAGTGGTTGATTCAGCCTAAACATTTTGACATCCCATTAATGCAGTAAAAAAACACTGTTTTAATACACAGACAGTAGGGTCCATATGACCATGACACGCTAAGAAGGCCTGGAGAGACATCAGTCTAGACAAATAGTCCACCACGTCTACTAATGATGAAAAAGTTACAATGCTCCTTGTTTGCCAAAAAGTGGAGACAGATCTGCAGGAATACCAATCCACTCCGGAAGGAAAGCGGCCGAATACTTAAAAATCTTAAGATAAGGAGAATCTGGTGAGGTGAAGTTTTTAAGGTAGATGGTTTCACCTCCGACCAAGTACGCAACCCAGTATCCAAATGTCCTGATGGTCATGATGGTGTGGTTACAATGGGCCAAGAGAGCAAAGTCAAGGGCAGGAGAGCCTTCTTGGCCATCTCCGGCAAAGTGGACATACCCCAGTGCAGTGTTAATGTTTTTCCTACACCAGTCCATCTCATTACTGGTCACCACAAAGAGAGGGTTTTGTTCATACTTTCGTCTGAAATAGTCCAGGGGCTTTTGCGGGTGGTTTTTTGTCCCTACCACTCCTTTCCTTTCCTTAGGCATGACCTTGACGTAATCTCCTCTACGAACGTGAACCCCAACATAAGTCAGGGTTAACCTTAGGTCCTCTTAATTTTTCTAAGTATAAATTTTTGCCTCATTTTTGACACCATCCATGGAAAGTAAATTCTCGCAGAATCTCTTCTCTTATGTGATGATAGAAGGTCCACGAACAGGGAGTACCCGTAAGTTTCACGTATTGTCCTAAGATGTTTGCATATTCTGGAGACATCCAGTCCTCAATGTTATATTCCCTCCATTTGATGGAGTCGGCGACTTTCTGGGGTAGAACAGGCAATGAGATCTTGAAAATTTTCCCAAGTTCGCTCTGCATCTGGGGTAAAACATAAGCCTTATGACCATTAAGCTTTGCCAAGGCGTATAACACTGCGTACTCTCCCATCTTGTTTCCTAAACGTGCGCTGGGATGTACGGTCCATATGACTGAATCTGATAGAGAGCTCATGAGCTGCTTTTGATCTTCACTTCTTTCCCTAGTTATTGCCTCTTCTCTGACATGATACAAGAACGAGATAATCACAATGATGGGCATCGCCAAAAGCACACGTCTTAATAAAATGGCCCTCATGATGGGTTATTTGGTGGAAACTGAAGTACTAGGAACAAAGACATAGGAAAATAAGTCAGATAATGATGATGACCAAACATCAGCATCTTAAAAAAAAAATCAATATATTAAAAGGGTCATCTAGAAAAACATGGCTACTTTCTCCCCAAACAGCAACATTCCTGCCCATGGGTTGTGTGTGGTATTATAAGTCATCCCATTCAAAAGGTTAGGGCTCCTCTACAATACCGTGCAAAGCCAATGGGCCACGGCGCTGTTTTTGGAAGACATCAGCCTTGTTTTTCTAATCTAGTAGAGCCCCTTACCAAAGAGGAAAAGGGGCCTCACACAGGATATGGTTTGTAATGATGTGGTGGGGTTTTTAGTCAATGCTGACAGATGGGCTACTGTACAAAGAAAAGACCATAAAAGGCCATTTTTCACAGTACAGAGGTGCAGCTTTAAGCTATGTTCCCTCAAAGTAAAATCTGTCACAGAATCTCCCATCTACCATATCTTGTTTTAAACCTAAATTAGATGGGGGCCTACACTATAGCATTTTTTTACCTCA
>JAODAL010047519.1:0-29838 GCA_025379985.1 Phyllomedusa bahiana
TTTTCCCCCTTTAACTTTTTAAAAACCCCATCCCTTTTGGGTGTTTTTAACAGTTTTTTTGGGGAAATAATTGGGGAGATTTCCCCTTTTTGCCTAACCCGTTTTTTGGGCACCCCTACCTTAACTTTGTCAGGAGAAGTGATGCCCAGTCACAACCAATAAGAACCTGGTTGCTAGTCAGCACACGCCGCTAATGACAGCGGCAGTTGTGGCCACCGAGTGACCCCGGCTTCGACGTCCCATGCTGTCTGCACCTGGCCTCTCAGAATGTTTTGCCACTGCCACTCAAAAGGTTTGAAGAGCCTACACTCTTCTGACATACGTTTTGTTTCTAAATGTAAGACACTGTTGATGAGATATCTGTAGATGATGAATAACACCCTGTATTGACTCCAAATAAACCCAGTAACAAGCTTTTGGGGTAACCTTGATAAATTGCCCACAAATGGCCAGGAAAAATTGTTTGTATTCCGTTTAAAACTCTGTGTATTTACTGATTAAAAGCAAAACAGCTTAATTACCTTCGATAGAATTATGCTACAAATTTCTTCTGTGCGTGAAAAATAAAGTTTCTTTCTCAGTACCTCCCAAAAATACTTAGTTAACCCTTGGATGTAAATTGGCCAAAACATGACAACCCCAAACTCGCTTTGTAGCGTGTTACAATTTCGTGTTTTTTACGCTCACAACAAGAGAAAAAATTTGTAATTAACTTCGCTTGTGAATTATGCTACAGGAAAATTGTATTTTTGGCGGAAAAGACGTTTCTTGGAGTCACCACAGCAGAAAAACAACCTTAATTACCCCCTGGAGTAAATGTGAAAGAATTTACACACAACTCTAGCTTTGCAGGTGTGTTACAATGGCGTATTTTTGACCTACACAAAACAGAAAAAATTAATTAACCTTCGCTTGTAATTATGCTACAGGAAAATTTGTATTTTTGGAGTGAAAAAGACGGTGTCTTTGGAGCACCAAGCAGAAAACAACCAAATTTAACCCCTGGATGAAATTTGCGCAAAGAATTAAGCAGAAAAATGAGGGGTTTTGGGAGGTGAGCTTAAACAATTCTTGATCAAAAACTGTAAACAAAGAATCCCAGGTTTTTCATATTTTCCTTACAGTAATGCATTTTCAAAAATTCCTATATACCTTGATGTTTTACTTATTTTGTAGTGTGCCACTGATATTTGTATTAGATGTATGCTTTTGCCTTACCAGGTGCACCTATGCTTAGTTTTTCAAAATATATGGATGTGCACAGCCTAATTAATTTGTGTAGTCTAATTGAGGGATGGCAACCTCTTTGGCTTGCTGCCACTCCCCTTACCTCTTTTAAACCGTGCAGGATGATTAAGTAGCAATTCCTATCACTCCCTGAGAGGTTGTATCTGAATGGACTCCTAGTGAGGTAACAGTTAGTGTTAGGGACTCACCTGTGCGGGGATCCCCTTGACGCTTTTGGGAGATGAGCTTAAACAATTCTTGATAAAATAACTGTAAACTAAGAATCCCAGGTTTTTTCATATTTTCCTTAGCAGTAATGCATTTTCAAAAAATTCCCTAAAATACCTTGATGTTTTACCTAGTTTTGTAGTGTGCCACTGATATTTGTATTAGATGTATGCTATTGCCTTACCAGTGTGCACCTATGCGTACGTTTTTCAAAAATATATTGGATGTGCACAGCCTAATTATTTCTGTAGTCTATTTGAGGGATGGCAAACCTCATTGGTTTGCTGCACTCCCCTTACCCCCTTTTAAACCATGCGGATGATTCAGTAGCAAGTTCCTATCACTCCCTGGGGGTTTTGTAGTCTGAATGGACTCCTAGTGTGGTACATGTTAGTGTTAGGACTCACCTGTGTGGGATCCCCTTGGACGCTTTTGGGAGGTGAGCTTAAAACAATTCTTGATCAAAAACTGTAAACTTAGAATCCCGGGTTTTTTTCATATTTTCCTTAGCAGTAATGCATTTTCAAAAAATTCTATATCCCTTTATGTTTTTACTTGTTTTGTAGTGTGGCCACTGAATATTTGTATTAGATGTATGCTATTGCCTTACCAGTGTGCACCTATGCTTACGTTTTTCAAAATATATGGATGTGCACAGCCTAATTAATTTCTGTAGTCTATTTGGGGGATGGCAACCTCATTGGCTTCTGCACCCCCCTTTAAACCTCTTTTAAACCAGTGCGGATGATTTCAGTAGCAAGTTCCTATCATCCCTGAGAGGTTTGTGGGTCTAAATGGACTCCTGTGAGGTAACATGTTAGTGTTAGGGACTCACCTGTGCTGGGATCCCCCTTGACCTTTTGGGGAGGTGAGCTTAAACAATTCTTGATCAAAAACTGTAAACTAAGAATCCCGGGGTTTTTCATAATTTTTCCTTATCAGTAATGCATTTTCAAAAAATTCCTATATACCTTGATGTTTTACTTAGTTTTGTAGTGTGCCACTGATATTTGTATTAATGTATGCTATTGCCTTACCAGTGTGCACCTATGTTTAAACGTTTTTCAAAATATATGGATGTGCACAGCCAAATTTAAATTTTGTGTAGTCTATTTGAGGGTTGGCAACCTCATTGGCTTGCTGCACTCCCCTTACCTCTTTTAAACCATGCGGGAATGATTCAGTAGCAAATTCCTACCCACTCCCGGGAGAGGTTGTAGTCTGAATTTGGACTCTTAGTGAGGTAACATGTAGGGGTTAGGGACTCACCTGTGCTGGGATCCCCTTGACGCTTTTGGGAGGTGAGCTTAAACAATTCTTGATCAAAAACTGTAAACTAAGAATCCAAGGTTTTTCATATTTTCCTTAGCAGTAATGCATTTTCAAAAAATTCCTATAAAACCTTGATGTTTTTACTAGTTTTTAGTGTTGCCACTGATATTTGTATTATATCACTCACTGGCACTGCCACAACAACAAATTGTGGAGTATTGATGGTTGCCATGGTAGTAGAAATCCAAATAATAGCAGGTATGCAATGTACAAAAGCTGATTAGATCAGGGTGTAATAGAAACAGTAGATGCCATGAAAACTGGTTGGCACCCTGTAACCATGGCATCTGGGCATCAATGCATTTAAAGGATGCTGACCAGTTGTCATAGTCCTGACATTTTAAGGCAAGTGTCAGCTGTAACTAGCAGATGTCGTCTAAACCAGGCTTAACTTATGAGCCTGCTACATATATCATTTCTAACCTCATAATATACAGTTAACTCAAATGTCAGGAACAGGTTAACATTAGTGTTAAGTGCTATTAATATGTGTTTATTTCTAAACATAATGTATATTTTTCCAATATTTCATTTTCTTTGTTGTGTCTCATTAGATTCCTTAGCACTTAGAATCCCTATGCATCACTTCACTTCCTCTTTCTACTTGAAGTTTCTTCAATTGCTGGAATAGTGACATGTAAGTGATGTGATACAATATGGGAGAAACTACAGTTTATAATAATCTCACCTACAGACACTGAGAAATGGTAGCAGATTGCTTTCCATTTTATAGACACTGTGGGCTACATGTAGGAAAACTGTCTAGGTCTAAAACTCACTTTGTTGTCCATAGCAACCAATTAGAGCCCTCTCTATCATTTCATTAGTGCTTCTGGAAAAATGAGGGGGCATTGCATTGTTTCTAAAGGGCAACATAAACAGTCTTAGATATAGATAGTTTTCATACATGTGGTCCTGTATGTCCATTGTCTCTGACATCATTTCCTCCCTCTATCTTAAACTAAACCTCACTAAAACTGAACTTCTTGTCTTTCCGCCATATACTAACAGATCCCCCTCTGCTATTTCTGTCTCAGCATGTGGTACCACCATAACTCTTAGGCAGCAGGCACGCTGTCTTGGGGTGATACTAGATTCTGATCTGTCCTTCACCCCGTATATCCAATCCCTTGCCTGCTCCTGTCACCTGCACCTCAAGAACATCTCCAGAATCCATCCTTTTCTTACTATGGAAACAACTCAAACTCTCAATGTTGCTCTTATTCTTTTTCCTCTTGACTACTGACTCCCTGCTTATTGGTTTCCCTCTCTGCAAACTCTCCCCTCTCCAATCTGTAATGAAGGCAGCAGCGAGGCTTGTCTTTCTTTCCAGTCGCTATACTGATGCCTCTACCCTGTGTCAGTCACTGCACTGGTTGCCCATTCAGTACAGGATAAAGCTCTCCACAGCACTGCATCCCTCTACATCTCCTCCTCATCTCTGTCTACCACCATACCTACTCTCCGCTCTGCTGTTGGTATGAAATTACAGGCAATAATCATCCGAACCTCCCATGCCCGTCTGAAATATTTCACACGTGCTGCACCAGTTTCCTGGAACATGCTGCCACAGGCGATTGGGCACACTCTCAAGCCTCAATTTTAAGAGTGCATTGAGAATACATCTTCTCAGTCTGGGCTACTGAATTGCTAACCCCCACCTTCTATCATACACATTTCCATCACTCTCTACACTAGGGCACTCACAGGCACTTATCTGTATATAGATGTAATGTCTGGGTTGCAGGTTTATCCTATTTTTATGTAAACCACCCCATATTTATGAAACATGGCTGGACCATTGTAAACTTATCACTCCTCACCCTTCTTCTCACCCATACACCATAATAGATTGTAAGCTCTCAGGGCACTCACACTTAGTGTCTCATCTGTAAGTAGCTTTTTATTGTGTAATGTCTGTCATTTTGTCTGTACTTATACCTTCTAAATTGTAAAGTGCCACGGAATATGTTGGCGAATATATATATAATGATTATTATTATGGAGATTACACAGTTTTCAAGTTGTATTGGAGCAATGAATGGCAACCAATTCAAAAAGCCATTGAATAAAGAACCTGATATTATAACTACAAACACTCTTATGTCTGGGTGCTATTATATTGCAGTATATACAAAGTCATTGGTATTGAGTTCTATGAATATACAGCAGATGCCAGAGTTTTCAGTACTTGCAGGAGTAGTCAGCAGCTTTCAACAAACCGGCTTCCTCTCCCACCTCCAGGACGACTTCTTGGAACAAGCGAATCAGTAGCCTCTTTTGTTCTTGTGGCTGACAAGGGTTTTGATCTTACCAGTCATGTGCTTAGGGGTTTTCTCACCACAATAATTAGCTTTAAACATGTAGCCAAAAGTAAATAAAGATAATTAACAAATACATTGCTGTTCTGATTTTGCTTTATTTAAGTTCTAGAAGATATATATAGGGGATCTTATCTTATGTACACAAGTTTCTCTAGATTACAGAACATCTCTCTCTGCTTTTATTTCTCCAAGCAGCCCTGTTTGACCATGGTGACTCTCTTAACGAATATTATCTCCAGCACAGAAGCTTGTTTATCTATGCTAATGACAAACTTTAACCTTTTAGAACTCTATAGCCTTCTACCTTACTGTTTACATGTGATAGGTGGCACCGCAACATGCATATCAGGCCACGGAGTGCACTCGTGCCCCTGCTGCTGCTTCCCAGCTGGGCAAAAGTGGCCTTGCTCACCTGTATAGCTTATATTCATCTCGCCACGTTTCTGTTTCCCTGCACGTCTTTGCCAGCTAGGGTACACGGGTACCAGCTCAGTGAAATTTAAAGGGCTAGTGCCCTGGTAATTGACAAATTGCCGGGCACTGACCTTATATATTCTTTCCATTCCCTTCTTGCCTTGCCAGATCTATTGTGCTCATGCCCTTAGAGAAACTGTTTTCTAGTGTTCCCTGTCTCTACTGTGTACAGACCACTTGCCTCCATCCACTGACCACATTTGCCTGCTGCCTCTGTTGACCTTTCTCCCTGTCCCCGACTATGAGTTGGCCATACGATCCTGTACCTTGATGCAACCCAGCTGCCACCACACGCAAGTCGCATGAGGAGTAGTAACCTGGGTTTCAGCCGCTGCACAAGGCCACTAGTGAAAGCCGAGAGGCATCTTAGGATCCACTCTCTGGCGTGGCTTATACCACCACTTGCGACGGTCCAGAGGATCCACTTTCTAGCTGTCCTAACATTACATTCTTCTGTTAACAATGTCCCTGAAACAGGCTCTACTAGGAATAGCAGAGCTGATGTGCCAATTACTGCTATATGCAGTTTCTCCATAGAGCTAATGTTGCATTCTCAGGACCTCACTAGCCATTGATCTCCACTGTAAGCAGCCACTCAAATCTTGAGTGTTTTGATCAAAGTAGACAGGCTCTGCCCTACAATAGTCAGTGTCTTAAGCACAACACACAGGTAATCTATGCACTCTCGATAAGTGCTAAAAACACAACCTTTTATTCATTTTCTCCACAACTACCTTCCTAGCAGTATCAGGATACTTCTTTGCTGATGCTGTGCATATGAACCTTCTGCAAGTAGCTGAAGGCTGAGTTACAAATTGTCTGCAATCAGCCAATTTAGTGAAGTCTGCAACACCAATGAGTAACATGGTTCTACAGGCCCACAAAACAGCAGGAATGGCAGTATAAGGATTCGTCCATGTGGCAAGGTTTCTGGTCAGATTTTCAGATTTGAAAACCAACCAGATACCGTCTCCATGGACTTCAATAGAAAATCCATTAAAACGGACAGCATTTCAGCAGCCAGCATTCTGAAAAACTTGAAACATGCACAATCTTCTGCCTGGCTTTTGGGCAGAAGATGTGCAATTCTATAGTTATGGGGGACGGGCGACTCCGCAAACCGCGGACAGAACCGTCCCCCAAAACCATGCAAAAGACGACAAAATACCATCCAGATTCTAAAACAGAATCTGACTGGTATTGTGGATTAGAAACAAAAAACATTTTTTAAAAATATGAGCATAGGTGCACACTGGTGTGGCAGCAATATATATACATATTCCAATGTTCCAATATCAGTGGCACACTATAAACTAGAGAAACTATCAAAGGGAACATAGGAATTTTTTAAAAAGCATTTCTGCTATCTAGGATATATGAACATTTTTTGAGGTTCTTAGTTTACATTTTTGATCAAAACTGCTTAACAAACGCCAATGGGACCTCAAGGCAGATGGTCCTACACTATTGATACACTATTGTTACCTCTCCTGGACTCTGTTCAGACTTCCATACTTCAGGGAGTGAAGGCACCGACTTATGAACACACATATATCCTAGATAGCAGAAATGCTTTTTCAAAAATTCCTATGTCCCCTTTGATAGTTTCTCTAGTTTATAGTGTGCCACTGATATTGGAATATTGGCATTGTGGATGCACCCTAACAATTATTAACACATTAGAGGCAAACAACTGATCAGTTTCTCAGATCAGAGTGTCGGTTTGTTGTACCGCCCAAGTGTCCCTTTTTGGAGGTACTGTTCCTATTTTTGATCCAAGTCCCCGTATCCTCCTTTTAACGCTTGAATATCCCTCTTTTTGACTAGATAAATAAACTTGAACTAGTGAACTTACTATGTTGCCCCAAAAAGGCATCTCTGTGGTTCCTAACTGCATAATGTCTAAACTCAGATAATTTGGTACTAATTTGTTCATATATATATATATATATATCCATAAGTGTCCCTCTTTGACCATCTCAATGGTTGGGAGATATGATTTATATAGTCAGGACCACCATCTGTTGTTACTGTCATATGGGGAACAGTGATGATAATTGTGAAGTGTAGAAACTGGATTAACAAAGATTACTACCTGAGCCCCATTGTTTTCAGAAGTATAAGGTGTCTTCCACAGTATTTATTTTGCATAAGCTTAAAAGAGAAAGAAATACTATTTTTTTATGACAACAAAGGGACTGTTGGTTCAGGCTGGTTCAGTTTCATAGAAAAGAAGAATAATACAAAATAATAATGTAATACAAACTTTAAAAAAACCTACATATAGTGCTCAACAAATTTGCAGTATCACAATAATATAATAATTTAAAATAAACTTAAAAAACTTACATATTGTTGCCATATAATTTCAAAATAATGCAGTTTAATTCTAAATAATACCACTATCCTACTGAAAACAGGCCCTAGTAGCAGATAAAAAGCCTATAAACATTTTTAAACATATCTGTAAGGCAGTGACTGATAGGTATTCATTTTGATAAATAATTCAAATATATTTGGGAGCAGATTGCATTTATTATAACTATTACGGCTGGAAAAGACTGTTGTATAGCAAAGGAGGTTTGCAGCTGTTCTTTTCACAACAATCTTTGCTGCAGTGTTGAAAAGCTATCATTTTCGGAACATCTTGCAGACAGAACCAGAAAGGGAAAAAACAAAAATAGAAATATTTCAAGTGTATTAATCACTATTTTATGACAAAATGCTATTTTTTCATCATTGATGGTAGGGAAAACATATTTTTGAAGACAGCTCGCGACAGCTTTATTGCTGAGGAAGCAAAACCTTAGACATTTTAAATAGAAAATAATGATACTCTTTAATGTTATACTTGTTTTGCTTTTTTGTTCAACTAATCTATCTGTTCCAGCAGTGTAAATATAACAGACTAATAGTGGTCATACGCATAACTATTTTTTGGACAAGAATGACATCGAGAATGACAATTGTCAACTAAATGGCTGTTATTATTTCGTATATGAATGGCATCCAATCATGTAGGACCATAGCAGTGGCAGCAGAAATTTTCTATTACAAAACTGTCCAACTTTTTATTGTGTTCTTATTCAAACTTTGAATATTAGATAATTAAGGAACAAATATATTGTAATATTATCAATTATTAATTCCAAAAAAGGAACGGGAGATCAGGTAATGTTAAATGACAATCTAAAGAATCTCTATACGATATAATAGTGATGTAGTGTCCAACACAGCAAGCTGTCATGGCCCATGTCGCAGCTGGTGCCTGCAGCAGCCGGTGCCTGCAGCCAGCTTCCTGCTGCTGTATCTTCCCTAAGATGTGCATGTGTAAACACACTGCCCTGATTTACGGGCCAGTGTGCACCACCTAGTTTGCTTAGAGCCAATGCCCTGGCACCTGTCTTTAAGTAAGTGCTACTCCCCCACTCCTTCAGTGCCAGATTGTTGCCGCTTCTCTGTAGAGAACTCATTGTTAGGCAATTATTCCATGTATGTTACTTTAGCTTGACTTTTGACTTTCCCTTCTCGATTACGACTAAACTCCACAGATTCTAACCTGGTTTGTTACCCACTTTTGGTTGTATGCTGACTTTTCGCTTATGTCTTAAATACATCTCTGCCTGACTACATCTCGTGCCAGTCGTCACCACAAATGACCATGGTGAGGGTAACGATCTGCTAGTTTCCTGCCATGGAGGCCAAACCCGAAGAGGAGTTGTGCCATTTTCTAGAGCTTATTATAACAAAGTCATGGTGTTATTACATGTCTTACATATAGTTATAGCACTATAGCATATAACATATCATAGTTGAGTCATGTTATTATGACTCCTTGCTGCTTTCATTGTCAGCAGTGCATAACACATTAACTATTTTGCATGTCGTGAACTGGCTTGGAGGCTATACAAGTTGTGCAGTAGGCTAATTGTACACATACTGTATGTCTCATTGCTGTCATGGATAAATGAGGCAATTTATCGGTGTTACAAAAAAGGAATGATTACTGACTCTATGGCCAAGGATGGCAGTATTTCTAAAACTATTCAGTTGGTGAACTGTTGACATGCTGCTGTGGTAAAAGTGTATCAGAAATGAAAAAATGGCACCATTCAGAATAAGCAACATGGAAACTTTTGAGCACCACGTGCCTTTGATTTAAGTGGTGAACGTTGCCCACAACATGTTCCAGTTGAGAAGCTCACCTCCAAAATGAACCAAAGAGCTACTGGACATGTGTTGAAAATGCTACTGCATATAGGGCTCCGAAGCAGTGCCATTGATCTGAGAAGTAAATGTTGGCTACGAAGGTGCTCAAAGGAGGACCAACATGCTACAGCTCACCGCCAAAATAAATTAAAGGGCTACTGTATGTGTGTCTGAAACATTAGTTCAGCAAACTGTACTGTGCATAGGACTCCAAAGCAGATGGATTGTATCTGCACTGTTGCTTACAAAGTTCCATCGGCAGAAAAGGCTTCAAGTTTCACGGCAGTATCTGGAAAAGGTTGCCTTTTCCAGATAAGTCATGTTTTCTACTTCATTGAACAGATGGAAGTTTTTGTGTCAGAAGAGAAACATCAGAGAACAAGCACCCTGTAACCAATACTGGAAGAACACAGGCTTGTGGCAGCAGCCTTATAGTCTACTGAATTAACATGGCAGTGAACAGGGCCTACTTATCCATGTTGAAGGCACTCTCAACCTGTTTGGATATGAATTCATCCTTAAACATTATGTACACCCATGCACACTGATTGTCTGCTCTGGGTCAGGTGGGATCTTCCAGCAAAAGAGGTGGCCATGAGCAACAGTCTATATGTTAGAGAGGAGGGAGCCATAAGTAGCAGTCTATATAAAATTGAGGAAGGGGCCATGTACAATAAGTTTGCAAAGATCCAGCAACCCAATCAGAATAAAAGAATAGTCCTTAATTAATTCACTCCATAAAAAGAATATACCAAGAAAGAACTTCCTAGTTTGAATGTCATAAGCAAAAGCCATGTCTCTGACTTCGTTTGGTATACGCTTTTAATGGACTATTATTTTATACCTATTGGATTGCTGGATCTATGCATTTTTATGGGTGGAATTTATACTATCCAGAGAGGTTTCCATGCAATCCCTGCAGCATTTGGTAGGTGAACTGGCTATACTTTTTCCTTACCATAAGCAATAGTCTACATGAGAGAGTGGCTTCGTAAGCCTCAGTCTGTACATAAGAAGGGAAGAGGGGGCAAAAGCAGAAGTCTATATGAGAGTGGGCCATAAGCAGCAATATATATGAAAGATAGGAGGGTAGCATAAGCAGAAGTCTTTATGTGAGGGTACCATAAGTAAATATATGTGAGATGGGAGGAGTTATGAGTAGAAGTTTGTATGAGAGATAGGAAGTCACAATAAGCAACAGCCTATGTGAGAAAGGTCCATGAGTTGCAATTTATATGTGAGAAAGGGTGTTCAAGAGCAGAAGTCTGTATGTGAAAGAGAGACATGAACAGCATTTTAAATGTGAGGAGAAAAAGAAGCCATGAGTAGTAGTCTATATGTAAGGAAGCATGGAGCCATGAACAGCTGTCTACAAAAAATGGAGAGGTCTGTAATTATTATCATAGATACACTTTAACTGTGAGAGACAGAATCTAAAAAAAAAAATACAGAAATGCACATTGTATGATTTTTAAATAATTTTATTGCATGAAATAAGTATTTGATACAATAGAAAAAACAGAACTTAATATTTGGCACATAAACCTTTGTTTGCAATTACAGAGGTCATATGTTTCCTGTAGTTCTTGACTAAGTTTGCACACACTACAGCAGGGATTTTGTCTCCTTCCTCCATGCAGATCTTCTCCAGATCTTTTTTCAAGTTTCAGGGCTGGCCCTGTGCTACATTGAGTTTCAGCTCCATCAAAAAATTTTTGATTAGGTTCAAGTCTGGAGACTGGCTAGGCCACTCCAGGACCTTGAAATGCTTCTTACTTAGGCACTCTTTGGCCACTGAGGGAAGGAGGTTGTTGGCTAAAATCTCGCAATACATGGCCCTAGCCATCCACCCTTCAAAACTGTGCTGTCGTCCTGTCCCCTTTGCAGAAAAGCACCACCAAAGTATCATGTTTCCACCCCCATGCTTCACGGTTTGGACAATGTTCTTAGGTTTGTTCCTATCCTTCTTCCTGCAAGCACGGCAAGTGAAGTTCTATTTTGGTCTCATCTGACCACATGACCTTCTCCCATGCCTCCTCTGGATCATCCAGATGGTCATTAGTGAACTTTAAATGGGCCTGGACATGTGCTGAAGTGAGCAGGGGGACCGTGTGTGCCCTGCAGGATTTAAATCCATTATGGCATAGTGTGTACCTAATGTATTTGACACTGTGGTTTCAGCTCTAATCAGATCATTGACCAGGTTCACCTGTGTAGTTCTGGGCTGATATTTGATTACCTTTCTCACAATCATCCTTACCCCACAAGGCGAGATCTTGCATGAACCCTCAGACGGAGGAAGATTGACAGTCATATTTTGTTTCTTTCATTTTCTAATGATTGCGCCAACAGTTGTTGCCTTCTCACCAAGTTGCTTGTCTTTTGTCCTGTAGCCCATTGCAACCTTGTGTAGGTCTATCATTTTGTCCCTGGTGTCCTTAGACAGCTCTTTGGTCTTAGCTATGGTGGATCGATTGAGTGTGTGAACAGGTTTCTTTTATACAGGTAAATAGTTTAAACAGGTACAGTTAATACAAGTAATGAGTGCAGATTAGGAGGTCTGTGAGAGCCAGAATTCCTGGTTGGTCTTTGATCAAATACTTATTTCAGGCAATAAAGTGCAAATTAATTATTAAAAAATCACACAATGTGATTTTCTGGATTTTTCTTAGATGTTGTCACTTATAGATGAAATGCACCTAAGATAAAAGTTACAGACCTCTCCATTCTCTGTAGGTGAGAAAACTTTCAAAATCGCCAGTGTATTAAATACTTATTTCCCCCACTGTAAGAGAGGGAGACTATGAGCAACTTCTATATGTGACAAAAGGGGAACCATAAGCAGCTGTCTATATCTGAGATATCAGGGGGCTATGAGCAGCAGTTTATATCCGAAAAAGGGAGACCATGAGTAGCGGTTTATTCGTGGGAGAGGAAAACCAGTATATATATGAGAGAGAAAGCCAGATCACAGTAGGCCAGAGGATCTGGAGAACAGAAGAAAGAATTTTCAAGCTGTGTGGACAGAGATAATGAGTGGGGCCATGAGTCTACTAGGAACAGAATAGACTGGCATGAAGTGAAGCAAAACATAAATGCAACAGATACCATAATGGGCACAATAAGTTTTTGGAGCCTAATAGAGAGCAATATTACTGTGTGAAGCATCATGCACTCTGACTGCATGGGGCACTATTTAAGCACTATCATCATCTGGGACACAATTGGAGGCACTCTGTTTGGCCTTATTATTTTTTCGCCCACTATCTGTCCCTAATATTTTGAGATCTCTCAGTGTGGCACTATTATTTATATCTTAAAGGTGTTCTTCAGGTAAAGAGGAAAACTAAATAAATAAGCAACATGTCATGATAAAAAAAAATCCTAGATACCTTTAATTAAAAAAGTCTGCTTGTTTTGTCTAGGGGATAATCGTTAAAGAAGAACAAAATGGCTGACCGGCTCCTTCCTCAGCAGAAATCTGTCCAATAGGAAGTTACTTTCTGATTAGGCTGGCTGACATCACTGAGCATGTGCTGTGCTCAGTCAGCCTGAGAGACTTGTGGTATGAGGGACATTCTGCAGAGTAGCAAGGAGACTGAGCACTGTACACACACATTTATATACCGTATATAAATTTGTTGTGGATATTGTATCTATAACCTATGTTGTGAAACATATATAATTTTCTGAGGGTGCGCCTAGCAACTGTATCTCCGCTCACTAGCCTAGTGAGGAGAAAGAACCAACATGGCAATATTCTGAGATATAACAGCATTTGTAAGTAGTTCACACACTGGATTGTGATGGATAGTTACTGCTTATCTTTAGTATTACTGCTCTTATTTTTTTTTTCTCACACAACCCCTTTAAGTATACAAGGTACATTAAAAATGCAGCAACAGGGACACCACTACGGTTTGCAGTAGGATTAGATGATAAGGAGTTTTGGTAGAGGTGGGGAATATGTGTGAAGGACGCTGGAAAAGAAGCAGTCATGGTGGTCTGGACCAGATGAAGAAGAATAGAAATGGTTAGCAACTTCAGTCATTTGCGAGTCAAAACGTTCCCATTAATATGTGTAAAAAATTGTCCCTAAGTATATATAATTGTTTTGATAATATTTAAATAATTGTATTATATTGAGCAATTTTTTGGGGGAAGGCATCATGAAAATTTAGCCTAATAAAGTATTAAAATTGCCCAGACTAAAAAAGTGTGATAGGAAATATTAATTGAGCTTCTAGAAGAATTCATTATCAAATCACAAGGGGAATAATCAGAGTGAAGAATGGTGCCCAGTGAAGATGATGTGAGTTTAGGACAAAGATGATGTTGGATAAGGATATAATTAGAGATAGGCGAATTTCCCGAAATTCGGTTCGTTCACTTCGCCGAATTTCTCGGCAACAAATAACTTCGTTCCGAATTACTTCGGGACGAATCACGTTAAAAAACAGCTATTTCCAGGCTGCACAGAGCCTGCAGGGTGCTGTAGAACGTTGTGCCATGCTTAAATATGCAGAGGGAGCTTGGTTTGGTCTTCATACAATGTTGTGTTTTAGTATGACATGCACATGACTGCCGCCGCTCTTAGAATCGCTTCACTATAAAATTCCCTGGGCACTTAAGAGGGCAAACTGACCAAAAAACTCAAGCGGGAATGTAGCCTGATAAAGTCATGGCAGCGACAGCTGGAAAAAAACAAGCTGAGGGCTCAGGTGTGGAGGTGACTGCGGCAGCCACAGCAGCATGAGGTCAGAGAGTGGCACAATGAAATTCTGGAGGTGGCAAAAACAGGAGTAGGCCACAGAGTGGCACAATGACACAGTGTGTAGGTTACGGCAGCAGCCACAGCAGCAGCATGAGGTCAGACAGTGGCACAATGACATTCTAGAGGTGGCAAAAACAGGAGTAGGCCACAGAGTGTCACAATGACACAGTTTGTAGGTCATGGCAGCAGCCACAGCAGCAGCAAGAGGTAAGAAAGTGGCACAATGACAGAGTGTGTAGGTCACTGCAGCAGCCACAGCAGCAGCATGAGGTCAGACAGTGGCACAATGACACAGTGTGTAGGTCACGGCAGCAGCCACAGCAGCAGCATGAGGTCAGACAGTGGCACAATGACACAGTGTGTAGGTCACAGCAGCAGCATGAGGTCAGACAGTGGCAAAAGGACATTCTGGAGGTGGCAAAAACAGGAGTAGGCCACAGAGTGGGACAATGACACAGTGTGGAGGTCGGAGAAGCAGCCACAGCAGCACATGAGGTCAGAGAGTGGCACAATGACATTCTGGAGGTGGCAAAAACAGGAGTAGGCCACAGAGTGGGACAATGACACAGTGTGGAGGTCACGGCAGCAGCCACAGCAGCAGCATGAGGTCAGACAGTGGCACAATGACATTCTGGAGGTGGCAAAAACAGGAGTAGGCCACAGAGTGGGACAATGAAACAGTGTGGAGGTCACGGCAGCAGCCACAGCAGCAGCATGAGGTCAGACAGTGGCACAATGACATTCTGGAGGTGGCAAAAACAGGAATAGGCCACAGATTGGGACAATGACACAGTGTGTAGGTCACGGCAGCAGCCACAGCAGCAGCATGAGGTCAGACAGTGGCACAATGACAGAGTGTGTAGGTCACGGCATCAGCCACAGCAGCAGCATGAGGTCAGGCAGTGGCACAATGACAGTGTGTAGGTCACGGCAGCAGCCACAGCAGCAGCATGAGGTCAGACAGTGGCACAATGACATTCTGGAGGTGGCAAAAACAGGAGTAGGCCACAGAGTGGGACAATGACACAGTGTGTAGGTCACGGCAGCAGCCACAGCAGCAGCATGAGGTCAGACAGTGGCACAATGACACAGTGTGTAGGTCACGGCAGCAGCTACAGCAGCAGCATGAGGTCAGACAGTGGCACAATGACATTCTGGAGGTGGCAAAAACAGGAGTAGGCCACAGAGTGGGACAATGACACAGTGTGGAGGTCATGGCAGCAGCAGCATGAGGTCAGACAGTGGCACAATGACATTCTGGAGGTGGCAAAAACAGGAGTAGGCCACAGAGTGGGACAATGACACAGTGTGGAGGTCACGGCAGCAGCCACAGCAGCAGCATGAGGTCAGACAGTGGCACAATGACACAGTGTGTAGGTCACGGAAGCAGCCACAGCAGCAGCATGAGGTCAGACAGTGGCACAATGACATTCTGGAGGTGGCAAAAACAGGAGTAGGCCACAGAGTGGGACAATGTCACAGTGTGGAGGTCACGGCAGCAGCCACAGCAGCAGCATGAGGTCAGACAGTGGCACAATGACATTCTGGTGGTGGCAAAAACAGGAGTAGGCCACAGAGTGGGACAATGACACAGTGTGGAGGTCACGGCAGCAGCCACAGCAGCAGCATGAGGTCAGACAGTGGCACAATGACATTCTGGAGGTGGCAAAAAACAGGAATAGGCCACAGAGTGGCACAATGACACAGTGTGTAGGTCACGGCAGTAGCCGCAGCAGCAGCATGAGGTCAGAAAGTGGCACAATCACATTCTGCAGGTGGCAAAAACTGGAGTAGGCCACAGAGTGGCACAATGACAGAGAGTGGAGGTGACGGCGGCAGGAGCAACAGCATGAGGTCAGAGAGTGGCACAATGACACAGTGTGTAGGTCACGGCAGCAGCAGCATGAGGTCAGACAGTGGCACAATGACAGAGTGAGGAGGTGGGTGGCAATACCAGTCCCTGGTAAAGATGGTTGGTGGCAGATGGAGAAACTGTCAGCAGATGTGTGGCATCAGGCGGCAGGCGGCATCAGAATAGTGGCTGAGGCAGGTATTTGAACCCAGACTCATTTCTCACAGTTTGGTGAGGCGTCATGGCTGATGTAGTCTGACGCCTAAGGCATTGGTGTGTGGAAATCCTGGCCGATCCACGCCTGATTCATCTTGACAAAGGTCAGTCGTTCCACATTTCCCGTGGACAAGCGGGTTCTCCTTGGGGTAACGATGGCCCCCGCCGCACTGAACACCCGCTCTGATGCCACACTACTGGCCGGGCAGGACAGCTTCTCCTCTGCAAACTCGGCAAGTTGCGGCCACACATCCAGTTTGGCTGCCCAGTAGTCCAGCAGATCTTCTAACTGGGGTGGCAGAGTGCTTTCCAAGTAGTCCACCACCTGTTGGTTCAAGGTCTGCTCCAGGTCCTGCTGCTGCTGGCGACTGCCCTCCTCACTAGGCGGGTGAAGGAAGCTGCTCATCAGTGACTCCAGACTTAGGTTGCCGCTGATGGAGCTAGTACTGCTCCGACCCCCCCCCCCCCCCCACCGTCCCGCGGCAGCCGCAGCAGTAGTACGTGAGCGCTGAAGAACCCCCCGGTCAGACCTGTCAGAGGAGGGACGATGCCGCACATAGGCAGCGGCCAACTGACTACGGAGGATTTCCCTATAGTATTTGAGTTTGTCCTCCCTCTCAATAGCTAGGAAAAAAGGCTCCCATTTTGGACCGGTAGCGAGGGTCCAATAGGGTGGAGAGCCAGAAGTCATCCCTCTGCCGGATGCTGACTATTCGGCTGTCACTAGCCAGGCAAATCAGCATGCTGCGGGCCATCTGCACAAGTGACTCTGAGGGGCTCCCTGCCTCCATCTCCACTGTATACTGCCACGGTGCTTGCGTGTCATCTGCCTCGTCTTCCTCATCTCCATCTACCTCCTCCAGCTGCTCCTGCTCCTCCTCTCTTGTCACCTGGGTAGAAAATCCACTCATTTCACCAGACAATGCTTCTGCTCCAATGTCCTCCTCCTCCTCCTCCTCCTCCTCCATTTCAGTACCCACTGGACTCATGTGGCCACGAGATGTAGTCGCCACGTCTCCAGTCCCCTGCCCAGACAGATTTTTCAGCATCTGTTCCAGGACATGAAGCAGTGGAATGACGTTATTCATCCCGTAGTCCTGGCGACTGACAAATAACGTGCCCTCCTCAAATGGCAGGTGTCACGCATGAGCTGCCACTGGCTGACATCAAAGTTACACAGGGGAGTACTCCTGTCCGCCTGGATCATCAAAAAATCGTTAATGGCCTTTCTCTGTTCATACAGTCGGTCCAACATGTGCAGGCTGGAATTCCAACGGGTGGAAACATCGCATATCAGAGTGTGTTGGGGGAGGCCGTTCTGCCGCTGCAACTCGAGGAGGGTGTTCCTGGCTTGTAGGAATGGATGAAGTGCATGCACAGTTTCCTGGTCATTTTCAGATCTTCTGAAGATCAGTGGAAGACTTCAGCAACCAGATTGAACACGTGCGCCATGCAGGGCG
This sequence comes from Phyllomedusa bahiana, assembly GCA_025379985.1. NCBI lineage: Eukaryota > Metazoa > Chordata > Amphibia > Anura > Hylidae > Phyllomedusa > Phyllomedusa bahiana. The sequence goes on from JAODAL010047519.1 coordinate 18,097, forward strand.
CATGGACCATCCCTCCTCGGTGCAGCGCGGACACCATGTTACTCCCATTGTCCGTCACCATGGTTCCGATTTGCAGTTGGCGTGGAGAAAGCCACACATCGACATCTTGCTGCATGACGCAGAGCAGTTCCTCCCCTGTGTGACTTCGTTCGCCGAGGCAAGCCAGGTGTAGAACTGCGTGACACCGCTGTGCCCTACACATGTGGTATGATGGAGCAGTACTTGTGGAGGCTGAGATGGTGGTGGTGGTGGAGGAGGCGAACATTGGCGGAGGAGCCGCAGTTTGACAACGTGGAGGAGAAAGCGGCGTCTCCTGTTGGTGTGCCTGGGCCGGAAGCACATTCACCCAGTGGGCCGTAAAGGACATGTACTGGCCCTGACCGTAGTTACAGCTCCAGACGTCAACGCTGCCGTGCACCTTGGAACAAACCGATAAGCTCAAGGACTGGCCCACCTTCTGTTCTACATATTTATGAAGTGCTGGTACTGCCTTTTTGGAAAATAAATTACGGCTTGGAACTCTTCATCTCGGCTCGGCACAAGTCATTAGTCCTCTGAACGGTGCAGAGTCCAACATTTGGAAAGGGAGGGACTGCAGCACCAACAACTTGGACAGGAGTACGGTCAGCTTCTTCACCTTAGGATGGTTGGACGCATACTGTTGTCTCTTTGCAATCGCCTCGCTGAACGACTGCTGGCGCCATGAGTAGCGAGGAGCAGGAGCATCTGGACCAGGAGATGATGTCAAAGAGAAACAGCTCCCTTCTGCAGAGGTGGTGGAGCCTTGACTGGCTGCAATGGCATGCGTGCCACTGGGCGCTGCTGCTGCTGTTGTTGCTGCGGTGGCAGGATGGACCACCAGATCTGAGCCATGTTTCTCCCAGGCCACCGGATGGTGACGCTGCATGTGTTGACGCAGGGCCATGGTGCCAACATTAGCTCCCTGGCCACGCTTCACTTTCTGCCTACAGATTCTACATATACCCATATTCGGCTCCTCTGGTGTCTTAGCAAAGAACTGCCACACCGCCGAGTATCGGATTTTACCGCCAACGCTCCGCACTGAGTGACTACTGCCGCCGCTGCCTCGCTGAGCCCCTGTGCCGCTACTTTCTTGGACCTGCGAAGCGGGTTTGTTACCCCGTGGCAGCTTGGCTCCTGACCTCACACTGCTGCTATCCTGCTGACTCACAGCCACACGACCCACTTGCTGGCTGTGCCGCTGCCTGACGCGCAAGCTGACGCCCTCTTCTCCTGACGATGATGAAGCCCTTGCCTCACCCGGCTCCCAAGTGCGGTTTTCTACATCATCATCTATTTGTGTTTCATCGTCACTGATATCCTCATCACCGGTCTTGGTATGCAGACGCTGACCCCTCACAACATGACCTCCCATGCCACTCTCCACATCTATACTTTGCCATCTACTGCAAGAAGCAGGAGATATTGGCCCCATTTCTTCACTGCCAAGTAGCTGCTGACTGCCCTCCTCAAATTGTTCATCCTCGCTATATAGTGGCGCTGAGCCTAGACCACATAGTAGATTTCTGGCTGAGGTAACCAGATGGGAGAAAGGCGGGTTGAGGACAGGTGAGGGCCGCTGACCCGCTCCCAGGCCATGCCAACTAAGGGTTGTGTCTGACGTTCCCACCGACTCTTGACTGGGGTTGTCAGATGTCATCTGGGAGGAAGTGGATGACCTAGTCAACCAATCAAGAACCATTGGGTTGCTGAACAACACACGGCCGCTAGATGACAGCGGCAGTTGCGGCCTCAGCGAATGACCCCTGCTGCGACGTCCCCTTGCTGTGCTGCGACCTGGCCCTGGAATGTTTGTGCCTCTGTCACTCGCAGGTAAAGAGCCTGCCACCTCTCTGTCTGACATACTGTTTGTTCTAAAATGTACAGACACTGTTTGATGAAGATATCTGTGTATGATGAATACACACCCTGCATTTGACTCCAAATGAACCCAGTAACAAGCTTGGTAACCCTTGGATATAAATTGCGCTCCACAAATGGGCAGAAAAATTGACTTGTATGTGCCGTTTAAAAACTCTGTGTGTATTTTACTGAATATAAACGCAGAAACAGGCTTAATTAACCTTCGGATATGAATTATGCTACAGAATTTCTTCTGTGGCGGGGAAAAACAAAGTTTCTTTTAGTGAGTACAACTGCAGAACAACGCTTTATTAACCCCAGGATGCAAATTGTGCAAAAGAATTGAGCAGCCACAAACTACTAGCTTTGTAGCGTGTTACAATTGCGTGTTTTCTACGCTACACAACAAGAGAAAAAATTGTAATTAACCTTCGCTTGTGAATTATGCTACAGGAAAATTTTATTTTTTGGCGGTGAAAAAGACGTTCTCATGGAGTCACCACAGCAGAAAAACAACGCTTAATTAACCCCTGGATTTAAATTGAACAAAAGAATTGAGCAGCCACAAACTACTAGCTTTGTAGCGTGTTACAATTGCGTGTTTTCTAAGCTACACAACAAGAGAAAAAATTGTAATTAACCTTCGCTTGTGAATTATGGTACAGGAAAATTGTAATTTTTGGCGGTGAAAAAGACGGTTTCTTGGAGTCACCACAGCAGCAGAACAACGCTTAATTAACCCCTGGATGTAAATTGCGCAAAAGAATTGAGCAGCCACAAACTACTAGCTTTGTAGCGTGTTACAATTGCGTGTTTTCTACACTACACAACAAGAGAAAAAATTGTAATTAACCTTCGCTTGTGAATTAGGCTACAGGAAAATTGTAATTTTTGGTGGTGAAAAAGACGGTTTATTTTTGTCACCACAGCAGAAAAACAACGCTTAATTAACCCCTGGATGTAAATTGCGCAAAGAATTGAGCAGCCACAAACTACTAGCTTTGTAGCGTGTTACAATTGCGTGTTTTCTACGCTACACAACAAGAGAAAAAATTGTAATTAACCTTCGCTTGTGAATTATGGTACAGGAAAATTGTAATTTTTGGCGGTGAAAAAGACGGTTTATTTTTGTCACCACAGCAGAAAAACAACGCTTAATTAACCCCTGGATGTAAATTGCGCAAAAGAATTGAGCAGCCACAAACTACTAGCTTTGTAGCGTGTTACAATTGCGTGTTTTCTACGCTACACAACAAGAGAAAAAATTGTAATTAACCTTCGCTTGTGAATTATGCTACAGGAAAATTGTAATTTTTGGCGGTGAAAAAGACGGTTTATTTTTGTCACCACAGCAGAAAAAACAACGCTTAATTAACCCCTGGATGTAAATTGCGCAAAAGAATTGAGCAGCCACAAACTACTAGCTTTGTAGCGTGTTACAATTGCATGTTTTCTACGCTACACAACAAGAGAAAAAATTGTAATTAACCTTTGCTTGTGAATTAGGCTACAGGAAAATTGTATTTTTTGGCGGTGAAAAAGACGGTTTCTTGGAGTCACCACAGCAGAAAAACAACGCTTAATTAACCCCTGGATGTAAATTGCGCAAAAGAATTGAGCAGCCAAAAATGAAGTGGTATTTGTATTGTAAAAACGCTGTTTCTTTAAATGAATACAACAGGAACTGGCTTAGATCCCCCTTGGATATTCAATGTGCTGTGAGCAGATAGCATTAAAATGTATATGCAGCAGCAGTGGACGCACACTGGACTTCAGATCCAATACCCCAAAAAATCAGAAATAGAACATTAAGAGAAGCAGTCTCTGAGACAAGCTGAGACACCCCACAAAAATCGCTGTATAAAAATCAGTTCTTCAGTAAGAGCTATCACAATCAGCCGCGGCAGCACCTTCCCTGATCAGTACAGTGAGAGCGGTATGAGCTCCCAGCGTCGCGCCCGGACTTATATAGTGCGGTGACGTCACAGAATCCCGCCGGTCTCTGATTGGCTTCATCTCTGCACATGTCATGCAGGCTATGCCCTTCTTCCTCCCAGAGTGCTTTGCCCCATGTAACGCCATGTGCTCGCAGCCATTTTATCAATCAAAAGCACACTTCGTTCACCCGAAGTACCCCAAACTTCGACTTCGTTCAGAACCGAAGTTTTCCTGAAATTCTAAACGAATTCCACTTAGTTAGAATCAATTCGCCCATCTCTAGATATAATCTATTGAGCTATAAACTCCATTAGCGTGGGAGTAGGAGGTGTGATTACATATGTATGGGTGGGTAAGTCTTTAACTGTGACAGGACTACATAAAGTGAAGTAGCTTTTTAATTTGCTCAACTTATTGTGTGCCAAAGCAGAATGACCAGAAAAATTGTCAAGAGTAAGCTGGATCACTATGTTAATGTCCCTGCAAAGCAGTAGCGAACACTAAGCAAAAGCATTAAGCTCATCCAATGCTTTAGATAGAAATGTGAGTTGTCCTTGGTAATTGAATAAACATTGGCCTTATTGTATGTTTGCCCTTGTATGATAAATTTAATGGAAATGTATTGGGCTTCAGGGTTCTAAAGTGTAAGGTATTTGAATCATATAAAGAAAAGAAAGTGTATAATAAAATATATAACCAGAGAGTAATATTAACTTCAGTATGCCTGAAGCATTAGACACTATCATTAGGGTCAGGAGTCAACCAACCTACATCATATCTTCACAACAAAGCTAAAAGGTACCAATAAAGTTTATATGGATATAAAAAGATCCTAAACAGACAAAGTCAGTTCTGTGTGGAGTACTCACATGCCCTGACCAGAAAGGGAGAAATCAAATCTCAAGTCTCAACAATTGGTATTGAGACACTTATTAGACTTATTGGTGTTTTGGGACATTGAGGTGTTGGTGAGAAGGTAAAAGAGATTCTACAGTGAATTAATGGATGTAGCCTCCACAAGGTGGTCTGTGAATCAATCAAAATAGCTTTCCAATCAGGCAGAACTATAGAGGGTAGATCAAACACTTAAATGTAAAAGATCAATTGGAGAGTTGTACTTTCATTAAGGTGTGCATGTAAAACAAATAGGAAACCCAGTTGGTATGATATATTAAGGGTTTGCTTTAGGGTACATCTAGAGTGGTAAGGAAAAAAATTTATTTTCACTCCTTCAAAGTCAGTTTCAGAGATTAGATGAGCTTGCTGCATAAACTCTTCTTTCAGAAAACAAATCACATTTTTCAAATGTTTCAGGTCTGAGCTTAATGGATGCAGTACTCTATGGCCTCGTTCACACGGCTTATTTCGCCGCATATTTGCCAACGGATTGACGATCGTCAATCCGTTGGCAAATCAGTCCGAAATAAGTCACAGCCTATTTTCTGTTGATTTCAATAGAAAATACGGCTCGTCGTTCACACGACGCGTAGTTCCGTGCCGGATTGCCGCCGCGTATTGACGACGGCAATCCGGACGGAAAATCAATGTGCATGTCAATTATTTACGGACGGATTCACCACCTACAATGATTGGAGATGGTGAATCCGTCGGGAAATCAGTTACAAATACGTGCCACACTTAGTGGCACTTATTTGCAACTGATTTTCAACTGATTTCGGAACGTATTTACATCGGCAATCCGATGTAAATACGTTCTGAAATAAGCCGTGTGAACATAGCCTATGAGTGCAGTCTTTATCATTCGGTGTGTCTACTGATCTTCCCAGTAAGGAGGTGAAAATATTTGTGAGGCTAGATAATAGATCTTGGTTACGGGTTGTAGCATGGAGAGCATGGATTCTAATATTATTATCGTGTTAATGCTTTCCAAGTTATCAAATTGTGCATGCAAAGTCTGTTGCTGTGCTTTCTGTGCTACTGCAGAGGATATTCGTTATGAAAAAGTCTGCTGCACAGAGGACGGAAAGCCTTCCAGTTCCTTCATTCTAGCTTGGAGAATTGGATTTCACTCTATGCAAGTCCTGATGCCATGTTTGTTTTGTGATCCGCAGCAGGTGAGTTCATGTCATATTTGGAAGGTAATAGAGAAGGGCCTGAACCACAAGATGTTATTTCAAAGCATAAACCTCTTCCTTTGGCTTGGCTATCAAAGTACCCAAAGAAGGGATACAATCTAAACAATTAGGTGATGTCTGTTTACCTTTTTAGAGTGTTTTCCTTCCTCAGGAAGCTATGGCTATGGTCTGTGGAAGCAGAAGTTTACCATTGTCTGTAGTCTTGTTTTTATTAGAAGAAAAGTCTCTTTTATGTTTAGGGGTTGACCAGCATGCATTATGTTAGATGGAGAAGAAGAAGGTTTAGAGGAGGTGCTAGTCAGCATAGTGAATGGTGAGTCTTTGTGTAATGCTTCAGCTGAAATGTCATCAAGGTATGTGGCATGTACTGGAGGGGAGCGAAAGAGCAGTCAGTATGTATCATTTAAGTACCATAAATGTCTTAGATAATTTAATTGTTGGTCATAATTAGGACTTTGAAGGGAAGAAAAGCACCTAGTTCATGTCTGGCTAGACCTGCAGGTAAGATCGTAAACTTCTTCCTTAGAGGAATGGCGAAAAGTCCAGGCTTACAATGGTACCTTTACTGGTGAGCAGTAACCTGATTCCAGTCTCTGACAGCAGAAAAAGAAGTTAAACATAGGCGTGGTTAGCACCAATGGTGTTGCTGAACCTTTATGGATTTCAGCCCCAAAGTAAAGCAGTAAATCCTCCTTTGTTTAAGCCCTGAGTGGAGTTCCAGTTAGAACATGTTATCAAGAACAGGAAAAATCATCACATGTATGAGTGCAACATCTATAACAACCCCTCCTCCCACAATAAAAAAAACAATATCCCATAATATAAAAGACAAACCTCTGTTTATAAATACACTGGTCATTTAAATTACACTGGCCTTTGGATACAAAGGGCAACATGTATGATTAATGGCGCTTAGATCACATTTTTTATGTGCATATTAAAAGTGTAGAATGTGCCTGATTTATGAACCCGTTCTACTACGGGTTATAAATCAGGGGCATTCTAGAACATAAACATCAATTCTGGCTCAGGTTTACCACTTTGAATAGAATTGGCGTACTGAAGCTATAAATTTATAGCGTTGTACGATTCTAATGCGCCCCACCTCCTGCATGCCCCCCAAAATCAAGCGCATTATAAAATGCCGTGGGCACTCTGTAATGCACCTGATATTGTCGTGCGGGGGAATTTAAGCTATACTAAACGGGGCTGCACTAGATGTCGGACTGAAAAGACGCCAGACATCTGCTGCAGCCCCATTCATACATGTCGTCCTAAATGTTCAACATTCAATGGTCTTTCCTAGAAAACTGTAATTTGGGACCACACTAAAAATACAATCCCATAGACAATTCACTGATAAACATCCATGCTAGTGAAGTGTGCACACTAAAACAAAATGAGTGGCTCACCTGATTTGGGCTCTGATCACTGTTCTGAAGGATCCGCTTGAGTGTAATGATCCCGGGCGTGCCGCCGGCCAAGCGGTTAGCAAACAACAACAACAAGATTCTGAAGCGCCTATGCAGCTCCGTGGTGCGGGATGCACAGCAAACAACTTCTTCGCCCGGTGAAGGTAAAAACTCATATATCTATTTCAACACATGTAAAAAGCAGCCATATGTACATATGCCAAAACGCAATGCGCCCGACAGACGCGTTTCAATCTCAGTGCTCTTGTTCACTGTCAACTAGACAACTGGAAGCTGCGAATATTTCAAACTAAACTCCCACCAATCAGGTGACTAGGAGCACATCACGTGATGATGACACTAAATAATGACGACATGTAAAAGGAGTAATGAGCCAATTATAGAGGTGGAAAAAAGCAGCAGGAAGGGCAAAGGTAGGATATGCATAGTTACTATTTAAATATATTTGTTATACAGCAGTAACTGCTATTCTATCAATGTATATAGAAGTATAAGAAAAGATGAACAGGTCAAAAGAGTAAAGAATAAATGAAATGCCCCAGAAAGAGGAAATTAATTGCATACAGGATAATGGAAGCAGCAATGTTAAATTCAATAAATATACAGCAAGTCTGTGCGATAATTCAATCCTTGAGGTGCACGTGTTCCTAACTTTAATATCCACATGGCTTCCCTTTGCCTTAGTTTTTTCAACCAATTGCCACCCCTATAGGGCTTTTGTACCTTTTCTATAGCAGAGTACTTGAAGCTAAAAAGGTTACCCTGATGGTATTCCAAAAAATGTCTAGCAGCCCCTGACATCTGGATTTGTGATTTATTGACACTAGCAATATGTTCCGCAATACGGGTCTTCAACTTGCGAATGGTACTGCCCACATATTTTTTATTGCATGTGGTGCAATAAATTATATAAACCACGTGGTGGCTGTTGCAATTCAAAAATTGATGAATTTTGTATTTTTCTACTTCATTGGCGTCTGTGAATGTGTCTGTTTTAAGACTCAGTTTACATACATTGCAACGGCCACCACCGCAACTGAAAAACCCCTTTTGAGAAAGCCAGGTTTTTTTTTAAGTATTGTTTTCACTTGTGTATACGCTAGGGTATAAAATATCTCCCAAAGTTTTGTTTCTTTTGGGTACACAGTGTACTCCTTTCTCTAATATTTTAGCTAGAGTTTCATCCTGCCGTTAAATATTTATGTTTCTGTAGAAGATTCTTTGAATCTCTCTAAAGTTAGTGCTATAGTTGGTGGAAAACACAAATTTTTGATTGTTGTTCCTAAGTCGAGTATTGGTTTCCTGTAACAATTGTGTTTGATTCTTGTTATTGACTTTTTTCTTGGCTTTAATTAAATCCCTTTTCTGGTAACTTCTCTGTATTAGTCTCTGATCGATAGTTTGCTCCGCTATTTGATAATCCCTATCTAGAGAACAAATCCTCCTGGCCCTTACATATTCTTCGTATGGAATAGCCCTTAAGGTACTGCGCTAGTGACAGCTATTAGCTCTCAGTATAGAGTTTCCCGAATTGGGTTTGCGGTATAAAGTTGTAACCACCACCCCCAGTTCCAAATCCCCTTTGAGGTGAATGTCCAGGAAGGCTATCTCTAATTTATTCCAAACGCCCGTGAAGCGTAGGTTAAAGGGATTATTGTTGAGATACTCTAGAAAAGGCTGGATGGGCGCTACATCGCGACCCCAAATGATCAGGAGGTCGTCGATGTAGCGCCCATACCATTGTATACAGTCCAGAAAAGGGTTATCAGTGCTGTAAATGGCATGGTGCTCCCACCATGCCATAGTAAGATTAGCCAGTGTTGGCGAGAAAGTGGCACCCATTGGGGCATCAATTAATTGTAAGTAATAAATGTGGTCAAATTTAAAGTAATTGCTGCCCAATAGATACTCAATCGCTGCAATAATGAATTCCTGGGTAGACTCCGTGTATTAACTATGTTGTTTCAGGAAAAATGCCACCGCTACTAGTGCAATATTATGTGGTATGCTGGAGTAGAGACTTATTAAGTCACAGCTAACCCAAGTTAAATTGTGAGTCCATGGTTTCTTATTCATCATTTGTAAGACTGATTTGGTGTCTTTTAAATATCCTGGAAGTTTTTGCACTAAAGGTTGTAAATAACCATCAACCCCCGTGCTGAGCCATTCACCCAGGGAGTCATTGCCAGAGATAATAGGCCTGAGTCCTGGGGGAAATGTGTTTTTATGGACTTTGGGGGCTCCATAGAATACTGGAACCACCGGGTCTCCACCCATGAGATAGGTTTTCTGTTTATTAGTTAGAACACCCAAATTTTCCCCAAAATTTAGCAATTTTTCCAAATCCTGCTGAAAATGTTTGGTGGGGTCCTCTTTAAGTTTACGGTATGTCAAATTATCATCCAATATTTCATGGACCTGTGCATTGTATAACCCAGCATCTAAGACCACCGTAGCCCCTTCCTTGTCCGCTTTTTTTTATAATCCAGTTCTTATTATCCCTTAACTCTTTTATTGTTTTGATTTGGGACCAAGTTAGATTGTTTTTATATTTCCCATATTTATTATAATTTGTATTCCGTTTCTTAATGTTGTTTTTCTGATATAGCTGCATGAGGTCTCGTTCCATGGTATTTTGGAAGGCATCAAGCGCCGTTACTCTCGCCTTTAAGGGATAGAAATTTGGATTGGGCTGTTTTGAAATAACATTAGATGTTTCATCTTCGTTATCATTGTCATTTATACCCTCACTTTTTAATTGTTGTAGACAGGGGCGTAACTAGAGAAGCCTGGGCCCCATAGCTAACTTTTGGATGGGGCCCCCTACCCCCCCCCCCCTTCCCCAACTCCTGATCCGAACATTTACCAGGACATGCTGTTAGATAATACAAGGGGTGAATCCTCTCCATACATTTTCACCATCATACTGCTACCAAACAAATCCCACTATCCCAAAAAACCAATATTCCCAATAACCCTACTACATAGGACCTGATTATACCGCCAGAACATGACCACAATAATAAGACTGAATAATACCCCTACACTATTACTGATTAGTACACAAAGACCAATAGTACCGCCATATAGTGACCATATAATGGTATATACCAGTTGCACAGGCTCTGCAGACTTTTATATAACCACCTACAGTGACCTATAGTGGTTTGACACCAGTGTACACAGGCTCTGCAGACTGTATACAACCCCATTCAGTGACTATATAAATTTGGGAGACACCATGTACACAGGCTCTGCAGACTGTAATAACCACCATACGTGACCATATAGTGGTATATACTAGTGTGCACAGGCTCTGCAGACTGTATAGAACCACTATACAGTGACCATTTTGTGGTATATACTAGTGTGCACAGGCTCTGCAGACTGTATATAAACCACCTACAGTGACCATCAGTGGTAGACACCAGTGTACACAGGCTCTACAGACTGTATACAACCACCCTTCAGTGACTATATAGTGGTAGACACCAGTGTACACAGGCTCTGCAGACTGTATATAACCACCATACAGTGACCATATAGTGGTATATACTAGTGTGCACAGGCTCTGCAGACTGTATATAACCACTATACAGTGACCATATAGTGGTATATACTAGTGTGCACAGGCTCTGCAGACTGTATATATAACCACTATACAGTGACCATATAGTGGTATATACTAGTGTGCACAGGCTCTGCAGACTGTATATAACCACCATACAATGACCATATAGTGGCAGACACCAGATATACATGTGCTTTGCAAATAGTTTACTTACATTTAGGGCCTCACAGGTGACGTCTTGTCGAAAAAGTCGTTCACTTTCCCTTTTCTTCTCTATTTGGTCCAGACCTCCATGATGACTTGCTCCTTCCACCACTGGTCCCTGTAGAATTTACAATACAAACACCTGAGACTCCTCACTTTTTTTTATAATTTTACCAACTGAGTGCCCCCTCCCCTCATGTACAAACTCTCCATTTATAATGGCTCAAATGGTAAGAATTACCCCCTGGGAATTATGGGGCACCCCCCGTTGGTATGTAGGTACAACGGGGCCCCCGGGCGGTAGCCAGGTAGCTTGGCACCCACCGGGCAGTAGTTAGGGGGGAAGTAGGCAGCTTTGGGCCCCCGGGCAGTAGCTTAGGGTTCCCAGGTAGATAGAATGGGGGCCCTGTAGCTTAGGCCACCCCTGTATGTAGATTGGGCCCTTGTACATTAGAGCCCCATAGATTAGGGCCCCCCTTTTAGGCAGAATAGTCCCCCCGTCGATTTGGGCCCCCTTGTAGGCAGAATAGTCCCCCCCCCGTAGATTAGGGCCCCCTTGTAGGCAGAATAGTCCCCCCCCCCAGATTTTGGGCCCCCTTTTAGGCAGAATTTTTTG
>JAODAL010047520.1:0-29837 GCA_025379985.1 Phyllomedusa bahiana
TCTTTACAGCTAAACTGTAACCCCTTGCTTTCGGTTGCCTCTGTGAAAACCTCTCCCCTTTTTAATCTGTCCTAAATGCAGCAGCCAGGTTGTTTTCTTTCCACCGTTTTTTAAAAAATGCCTTTACCCTGTGTCAGTCACTCCCAAGGGTTGCCTACCCAGTCAGGATAAAATAAATCACCCCCTTTACCAAAAAGCTTCCCCCGGCTGTCCCCCTACATTCCCCCTCATTTTTTCTACCACCCCCCGTTCTTTCGTCTGCGTATATAGGTTTAATCTTCAATATCCGAACCTCCATGCCCCCCAAGATTTAACGTGCGGCACCAGTTCTTGGAAAATGCTATGGGGCGTCAGGCACACCAGAACTCTCAAGTTTTAAAGAGGGCCCTGAAAAATACATTTTCACTTGGCCTACCGAATCCCTAATGCTAACCCCCTCCCCCCCCCTCACACTCCCTAGCCCTCATCCTTTTCGGCACTTAACTTATATAGATGTTATGGGGTGGCGGTTCATCGAATTCTAGTATAACAACAATATTTATGTCACAGGCTGGACATTGTAAATAAAGCATTTTTATTTTTCCCTCACCTAATAGATTGTAAGCCTTGGAGCAGGGGCCTCTACCTTGTGTCTCATCTGTAAGTACTTTATGTGCAATGTTGTCTTTTGTTTTACCTACACCCTCCAATTGAAAAGTGCTGGGAATAGTTGGGCTAATAAAAAAATTAAAATTATTTTTTTATTTTCTTTTTTTTCTTTTAAAAACAAAAGGGGGGGGCAACCTTCTAAAGGGGGTATTTTTCTAAAGAGGGGATTATACAAATTTGGGGGGCAATCTTCTAAATTGGGGAAAATTACTAAAGGGGAATTAAAGGAGAATTTTTCAAAAGAGGAAAAATTTGTTTTAAAGGGGATTATACTAAAGGGGCTTGTATAAAGGGGACCATATCCTATAGGGGGCTATATCCTACTGGGGCCATATATTCTACAGGGGGGCAATATCCTACTGGGGTATATAACTTACAAGTGGGCCTATAACCTACAGGGGGCTGAATATCTTCATACAGGGGGCTGTAAACCTACCAAAAGGGCCATGATAGCTACCTACAGTGGACCTGTATACCTACCTACTGGGGTCTACAGACCTACCTACTTAATGGTGGACAACATTAATACCTATTAACTTAACGGGGGTGGGGGGGAGGAGGTGCGAGGCGCCCATAACAGAGGTAGGAATTAGTAGCAAAGTGCTGACAAAATGAGGATGTTTTTGTGTTTCATTCTGCAGGGACCAGTTGCAGCCGGGAGAATTCGTCATGGCGGTCCAGATCAGATGAGCTGGTGTCTGACCTTTATGTAGTCTGTATATGATGGTGTTGTAGGTTATAAATTTGTTATCGATAATGTGTATATTTATACCTGTGCTTGGTTATGCTGGTTGGGGGGGCCGAGTGCACAGCTCTGCTCAAGGGCCCATAATGCTGTTAAGACGGCCCTGAGTACAGACGTAACTTCATCAAGACGTGCGGTAACATTGTAGTTTCTGAGAAATGTTGCTCCAGATGGATACCATGACAGGTGACTACGGCTGCAAGGTTCTTGGTGTTAGGCAGGGTCACACCGTCGCCGGCTCAACATCAGGTGCCAGGGATGCAGCGGAGGCACAGGCATGTCCGCGGTCAGTGACAAGCACCGCAGTATGAACCGTGACACATCCATTCTTATTACATCTATAAAAGCCCATTAAACTTAACCATATGTGATTATGTTTCCTATAATTAGTCACTAGAGTTGGTGATAAAATAAAATGTAAAGTAGGAGCTTTTTTGTGAAAAACATATCCATTTGATAACACAATATTTAAAGCATTATCTTGCAATAAAACTTTAAGGGCTTTTATAGATGTAATAAGAATAGATGTTCTTGTTTTAAAAATGCACATTTAGATGGTACCGCATTTAACAAAAAATAATTAAAGGGGTTTATTATTATTATTATTATTATCATTTATTTTGGAGCGCCCTTGATTCCAGGGCGCTGTACATTTCAGGCGGGTACATAAATAACATTGGTCAAACAATTACAAAGTGACAATAAGTGACTAACAAATGGTACAGAGGGGAAATAAGAGCTGGTCCATGACAGCGAGGGATTACAATCTACGGGGAGGGGTGAGAGACAGAAGGTAGAGGGGCAGACAATTGTTTGTGGGGCGGAGAAGTGCAACCCGGTTTAATGTTGGTCTATAGGCAATCCTGAAGAGGTAGGTTTTCAGGTTACGTTTGAAGCCGGTGAGGACTGAGGGACGTGTCTTATGTGTTGGGGGCCAGTGGACCCCCCCCCCCCCCCCCGTTCCAAAGTGTTGGGGGGAAGATGAGAGAAGTCTTGGAGAAGGTTATGTGGGAGAGGAGGGTTGATAAGAGGGTGCAGAGCGGAAGAAGGTCGCCTGTGAGGTATGAGGAGCAGTGGTTGCGTGGAGGGGAGGTATTTTAGAGATTAAAGGCAACAATGATATATGATGGGGAGAAGGTAATGGTCGGAGCCTTGTAAGGTCGAAGTTGCTAGCTTGTACTGGTTTCGCTGGGGCAATGGGGGTAGCCAGTGAAGGGATGGCAGAGGGGAGAGGCAGGGAGTAGCGTGGGAGTGAGGGAATCAGTAACGGGCAGCAGAGGTTTAAGGTTGTGATTTGGAGGGGAGCGTGGGTGCTAGCTGGGGAGGCCACAGTAGGAGGATTGCTTGCAGTAGTAGAGGGCTGGGGGAGATGACGAGGGCATGGACCAAGAATTTTTGTGCTTTCTCGAGTTAAAGAATGAGCGGGATTCGGGAAATATTTTTTAGGTGGAGATGGGACAAGCTGAGGGTAAAGGGTTGGATGTGCTGTTGTGTGAAGGACAGATTGGAGTCTAAAGTTATAACCAAGGCAGCGGACCTGTGGTGTGGGTGAGAAGAGTGTTAGCCTTTAACAGTGATCGAGAGATCGGGCGTGGAGAGTTGGAGTGGGACCGGTTTGGGAAGATAATGATTTCAGTTTTCTCCACGTTTAGTTTTAGGCGACGGGGAGGAGAGGAGGAAGAAGGAGGAAAAAGGAGGAACAGGCAGTCTGGGATGCCGGGGGAGAAGAGAGAGTAGAGAGGGCGACATACTGGCACCGGAGATGTAGAGTTGGGTATCGTTCAGCAATTAAGTGTGGTATTGAAAGCCGTGTGTGAAGCTTTGAGCTGACCGAGGCATGATGTGATAGAGAAGAGTAGTGGGCCCAGGACTGACCCTTGGGGGGACACCGACAGAGGAGAGGGCGAGAGGGAGGAGGGAGGAGGATGGTTGGAGCGAGAATGAGAGAAAGCTTGGAAAGTCCGATCAAGTGGGTACAAGGATTCCTGGAAAGAGCCAAGTCCGTCGATTATTTTTTTAGCCTAGGGAGGAGTGGATATTGTAGGAGAAATGATATGGTCGACAGTTGTCAAAGGCAGAGGAAAAAGGTCTTGGAGGAGAAGCACAGAGTAGTGGCGTAGTGGCTTTGGCCAGTTTGCTTGGTCGTTAGTTGACTTTGACGTTTAGGGCGGGTTTCAGTTAGAGTGGTGGGGACGGTATAAAGCCCGATTGGGAGAGGGTCAAGGAGGAGAGTTGGTGGAGAGAGGATGGGGAGGAAGGAAAGTTGGAAGATGGAAGTGTTGACAAGGGTTTAGAGGCAAATGGGAAGCAGTGTTGAGATGGGGCGATTAAGAATAGTAGGAAGTGAGGAGGGGGGTAATGTGATGGTTTATTTAGGGAAGGGGTGATGGTAGATGTTTTAAATGAGGAAGGGAAGATGCCAGTGGTTATTGATAGATTGAAGAGGGATGAGTGAGGGCTGGATGATAATCAGCACTATAGGTGAGGGATGAGGTGTGAGATGGGAAAGTGGGTCAAGACTATACAGGTGGTGAGGTTCGATTTGGTCAGTTGTGAGGTGTAGCTTGTCAGGATGGTGACTGGTGAGAAGCGAGTTAGAGGGGATAGTCAGCTGAGAAGGTACAGAGGGTGGGGATGTGGGGACACCGCAGGTAATAGTGGTAGGGATGAAGGGGACTGTGGGGTGAATGAAGCTTTGTCTGATGAGATTTATTTTATTATGGAAGTGTGTGCAAATAAATATGCTGAGAGAGAGATGGGCGGAGGGGGTGCTGGTGGAAGCAAAGGAGAGAGAGTTTGAAGGTGTTAAAAAGTTGTCTGGGGTTGTTGGGACAGGGAGGATATGAGAGTGGTGTGAAATAGGATCTTGTTTGGCTGGGTGAGTGCGGCTTTTAATGTGTTGTAGTGATTATTTATAGGAGGTGAAGTCGTCGGTGGTAGTGACTTTTCTTCAGGTGGCGTTTGGCAAATCTGGAAGCTCGCATCAGCCTGTTTGGTTGGTGTCTGTGTGCCAGGGTTGTCTGTTCATTTTGCGGGTTTGTTGTAGTGAGAGGGGCGGACAGCATCGAGAATGCGAAGTGATTGTGTTGTTGTAATGTGTGGGGTGGCTGGTTCTGGATCAGCAAGTTGAGGATATGGTAGAGAGGGGAAAGCAAGAGAGTCAGAGAGAGTTTGAAAGGGGTTTGAGGTTTGTAGGTTCCTGCGTGTGGGTGTTGATTGGATTTTCGTGCTGGAGGGCAGGTGGAGTGGTTGATGGAGGAGACAGTAGGTGAGCTGATTGTGAGTTCAGAGACAGGGAGAATGGAAGTGAGTTTTTGAGAGGTTTGATAGGGGGGAGAGGCGGGTGAAGATGAAGCGTCAGTGTGTGTCCGTCTGTGTGAGTGGCTCCAGTGGTCCAATGGAGAGGCCAATGGAAGTGGAGAGTGACAGGAGTTTGATAGTTTTGGGAGTGGGGAGTATCGTTTGGAGATTGTTTTAAAATAACTCCCATGATTAATAGTGGATGTCGGTATGTAGGTGCAAGGATAAGTGAGGAGCATGGGAGGAACATAGTCGGTCAAGGAAAGATGGTGGCTGGGCCATTTGGTGTCGGTATAGATCAACAGCCACTTGGTGTTGGTGGGGGAATAGATGCTGAGACAGAATGCCAAATCGAAGGAGGGGTAGGTTGTGGGATAGGTTCTGGGGGTATAGTGAGGGCAAAGGTAGGTTTCTGTCAGAAGGTAGGAGAACCTAAGCACTTGTTTAATGCCGGCGGGGGGGGGGGTTGCAGTTATAGGGTCGGGTGTGGTTTAGAGGTGCTAACCACATTTGTTATAATCTCTCTTTCCTACTCATCAGTTTGTTTGTTGTTTGGGGAGAGTGTCTATGGTGGGATCAGTTTACCCACACCCCCAGCGTCCGGGCAGTTAAACTTGCGCGGAGGTGTCTTGGACCATTCTTCTGTATGATTACACATGTTCATTTCTCTCTATTCCACCAGTAATTCCCTCTAACTTACGCATTCATTCGATTCTTGGGTGTCATTTCTGTTGCATCTTCCCCCTCAACCTCTCATAGTGGCTGTTGTACTACCGACCACCAGGCCCCTGACCACCTTCTTCTTGGTCCAAGTTGAGTCATGGATCCATCATAGAGGCTTGACACCGACATTCCCCATATTATCATATGGCGAGATCTTTAACATTAAATCGATTATCACACTCAATTACTATTAAAAATCAGTCACTCTCCTCTTCCTTTGGGCCTCTCCACTGTGGGACATCTGGAGCATCTATCCAGTAGGGTCACTCATAGGGTACTATTAGTATCAGAATACGATGACAAGTGAGTTATGAAGCTTTTTAGAGAGGAAGAAAGGGGAGAACGGTAATATTGAGGAAAGATAATGTCGCATACCTCAATTTCTCACAATAATACTAAATGAACTCGATGCTACATTGTTTCTTGGTATAAAAAGCTGGTTAAAGTATTTTACTATAACCCGGCTCTCTATATGATCTCTCTATGCTACCTCTCTACCTTTTCCTGCAACTCTGCTGATCCAGGTCGCAGCCAACTCTGTCTACATTTAATCTTCATTAACTTCATTTCTAGTTGAGTGTCGCACCCTCTCAACCACATCAGAACACGCAAAAATGTAACAGACAAACTGGCAAACAGACTCCTCCATTAGTCAGAGGTGGGAGTGCTTCCACTGTTTTGACTTAAGACCCTTGTTTGTTTTCCTCAACAGACTCCGAATCGTTTCTAGAATGTGTTTTATGCTGTAGTATATATGGGTTGACGATAGATTACTATTGAATTTAATTGTTATGTGAGGTAATAAGGAATGTGAAGAACGAGGAAATCATGCAAATGGTATTAGGGGGTTATAGGATTAGAGAAGAAGGATGGAATAATGATAAAAAGGACAATTGAGAGAGAGGTACGAAATGATGTTGTGGGATTAGATAGGAATGTTGAATCTTTTGTTTGAGATGATCGATTTGACGGATAAAAAATATTGGCAAAAGAGTGAAGTCAAGTGTTGCAGGAGGTGGCACAAATATGAACATCATGAGGTTAGGCTGCAGTAGATAGTTAAAAGAAGTTAGAGCGGATACACAAGTATAATGAATGTTTAGATATCCAATCAGATTTATGGAAATTTGACGCTATTACTGCATAAATCCTGTAGTCTTCTGAACCAATCCGAACATCTCACCTAATACTGGACCTTAGTGCTGTTATAATCCCAGCACTCACTAATCTTTCAATTCTTCATTAACATCTTGGGCTGCTTCCCTTCCTCATTTTAAAAATGCGTCCATCCACCCCCATCCTAAGAAAAACAATATCTTGACCCCGACAAGCATCTTATTTATTTAGAAACCAGATATCTGATTAATGTTGAATTTTATTAGTTTATACTTGAGCTTAAAAGGCATATAGAGGATTCAGGGAAGCACTTGCTATCTCTAATTTACGCTTCATTGAAACGACCCAATCGGAGCTTCCGTCCCCCCATCTTATGTAAACAGCCCTATCAAATTGGTAAACTTCGGAAAAGTGCCAGTGACTTTCGGATCTTGAATATAGACAATAGTATAGGTGAAGTGGAGTAAGCCGTGTAATGGGAAGCGGAAGGGGAATAGGTAGTAATGGATGTGAGACGTCATATTACAGATCGAAATGGGTATGCGATAGGTACATGGGAGCGGGAAGGGTTGAGCAGGGGTTAGATCAGGACTGAGGTAGTGGCTGAGTGTGTAGTATGAAGACGAGCTCCTTTAAGAAGGAGAAAGAGAGAGGTAGGTGTGGACACAATTGGGGATGGCAGGGTGACGGAAATAGTAGAGGGCTCGTTGAGTATGGACGGGGAAGAGGGATGAAATATTTGCAGGACTTATCTGGCAGGGATAGTAATAATGGTGGAAGGTTAGTGATACACATTTATGCATTATAGAGCGGTGGGAATGTTTCGCAATGCTTTGGAGGAAAGGATAAAGGTAAGGAGAAGGAGAGGGGAAGAAGGAGGAGAAGAAAGGAGAAGTTTTAGTTTTTTGTAGGGGTCGATTTAGGTTGGGATGGATGAGGAAATAAGGAAAAATATAATTAGAGTCCACTACGAGAGAGCATTGTGATTTGGGTAGGGAGTAATCTAGTGACTTACTGATACAAAGGTGGGCAGATGAAAGGGGGTGTTTTCGGTGTAGAAAATCTGTCCTTCAAACCGAAAAATACATAACTTACCTATGCGTGTCAACACGTCACCTAATTTAAATATTTCCCGAATCCGACTTCATTTCTTAACTCTGATAGATAAAAAAATGCTTGTCAACATTGCCATAGTTGAATAATAACGCCTAGACTCTCTCGATAATTATCCACTGTGGACATTCACAGCTTTGATCTAATAGATAACATCAATTTACATTCCTTGATTCGATGCGGACCGGCTGAGTCAAACGATCGACCTAGCAATTATCACATGCAAGAGCCCCATCTGTATCCGTTAACTGCTAGGGATTGCCATTGTGCACAGACACAGTTTAATGAGGATTGAGTGATTAGATCGTAACAGTATCTGGAGTAGACATTTGTAAGCGACAAGGATGTTGATTGGCTCAGGTGCGAGTTTGTATCAAAAGATAAGCAACTCTGCATATACTCAGGTAAGAGAGCGGAGAGAAGAGGTCGTAGTCATCCTAATCATAACCGTCTACCATAGACTTATCTCTTGCTTCCCCATCCACTTTGGTAAACTCACTAGCCCCAACATCTTTCAGACTACCACCTGTATCTCCGGATTCTTAAAGTTTCAGTGTTATTTTACTTACGATTCCGGATTGACATATTAACCATCATTTTTCGAGGGTAGCAATGTACGTCAATCTCTTTATGGGAGGCACAGTAATGGATGGCTTGAATCCCATCCCCGGTAGATGGGTTTGACCTCGCAGGGCTGGGTACATGAGGGCCAGCACGGAGGGTGGGTCCATGCTTGGTAGTCACTATATGTTGTCAATTTGTAGAGTAGTAGTATTTGACGAGAATAAGAAAATTTTAGCGGAGTGGAGGAAGAGAAAAACATGAAATAAGAAGAAAGGAGAGTTCAATTAGACCAAGAAAGAGTAGTGTTAGAGGGAGTAGAGATGTAAGAAGTAAAGAGACCAGAGGAGAGCATAAGGAGAAAGAGGAGAATTAGTAATTAATTAATAGAGATAGATGTGAAGTAGCGAAAGAAAAAACGAAAGAAGTTCACCAAGAGAGTTGAGAGAATGGTTGAAGAAACGTAGGATCTTGTGATTGTGTTGTTTTTTGGTCGGTGTTTGATGAGTGTTGTGGTTGTGTTGTTTGTTGTTTAAAGAATGTCGTAGATCGGTGTGAGTTGATATTGAGAAGGAAGGAGAGATAAGATAGTTGAATGTAGTTTAAGTTTTGTGGCGAATTGAAAGATGAACGGGAGTAACGAGTGATGATAAAGAAGTAGTTAGTTAGATGTAGAGTCAGTGAGAAGAAGTGTGAGACACAAGAGGGTACTTAACCAGTTTGAAATTGCATAGAGAGAGAATGTGTTTGTTTTTGGTTAAGATTGCGTGTTAGAGTTAGGTTCAGTGGTCTTGTTATGAGATTGTTTAAAGAATGAGGAGCTGTTTGGGTTATGTGGTTAGGTCTGGTTAAGATGTTATTTGACAATTGTTGAGAGAGTTTATGTAGAAACTGGCAGAGGGAGAAGGTGAGGAGAGGAGGTTGGATGTAAACGGTTAGGGGTGGTTGTGAGGCTAAATATAGGAGCAGTAAGTGAATAGGAGAGTGGAGCTAGAGAAGTAGAAGTAAGAATAAGAGACAGAGAGAGATGAGATAAGGCAGTGAGAAATGAGGAGTATAGAAATAGCAAGAGTAAGTTTAGTTGGCCACTGTATGTTTTGTGTGCATCTCCGTGGGTTGAGCGTGTTTTTATTGGGTTTGACTAAGAATGTGGTCGTGTGGGTTGGGTTGATCAGAGCATTAGTTATTGTTAAGAGAGTAAAAGTGAGTAGATAGGGAGAGATTTATACTAATAGTGGAGGATAGGGTGTGTGGAGAATCAACAATATTAGCAGTTAGTAGAGAGAGTAAGAGGAAGAAGAACGCTAGGGAGGGAAAAGTTTAGGAAGTTAGAAGTAATCAGAGTAAGAGTTTATGGGAGGAGGAATAAAAAAACGAAGAGTAGTAGGAGAGGAAGGAGCAAAATAGTAAGTCTAAAGAGACAGAAGATAATAGGTTAAGGTTATACGTAGAAAGTAGGGCTGTTTAGAGATCGAAAGTAAGTGTGAGGAGAAAGTAGGTAGAATAATTAAGAGAGAAGATGAGGGATTTGGTGTCACAGAGTGGGAGAGAGAGATTCATACAGTAGGCTCCGGTGAGAAAGTGTATAGAAGTAAAAAGGTAGAGGGAGAGTAGTAAGAAGAGAAGAAAATATGGAACGGTAGATTAGACAGGTAAGAGGTAGAGGTGAAGCGTACAAGATGGGGATAGATAACGGCGATTGTGATGTTTTGAATGAAGTGTGAGGGTTGAAGTGGAGATACTGTGTGAGTGATGTGTTATGTAGGAGAGGATGAATGTGTGTTGTGGAAGAGAGAAGAGGTTGACAGTAAAAGTTGATAAGAGTTTGTGTGGAGAGAGAGTGTTGAGAAATATGGAGATAAAAATGTTAGATGGTGATTTTTGATGTTGGTAGAGTGTTGTTTTGGTGAGTGTGGTTTGTAAGACAAGAAAGTGGGACAATTGTGAGAGTACAGCGGAAATGTTGAAGTGGGGGGTGAAATGGGATTTTTTTTTATTATTTTGGTGATTAGTGGTGGTGTATGAGATAGAGAGTTTGTTTGGTAAGTGTAGAATGGAAATGGAGGGGAGTGTTTAGGTGATGGTGTGTTTGTGTTGAAATGGTTTGTATGTAAGTTGATTTTTTAAGTTTGAGATGGATGACATGGGATAGTTGTGATGACTATGAGGGTTCATTGGGTGCATGTTGGAGATGGCATCAAGTTTTATCGAGAATTTGAATTGATAAGTGTACAGCTATCGGTTCTTTGGTGAGGGTTTGGTACAGTATGGAGTCTAAAGGGCAAGTCCTTTACAAGCAGTATGGGGCACTTGTGACTGAGACCTAGTGTGACAGTCAGGATTGACAAACATTACATGTGTATACTAGCAGAAAGGATTTTTACGGTGTTCTTAGTATTGTGAGTGTTATTTTGGTGAGTAACATTGTCAACAGTACAATCATATGACATGACGAGTACATCTTGTAGAGGGTCAAGGAGTATTCAAGTGCTAAATAGGTTAGCTGGACCCACGAGTTGACGAATCTAACAAGGGCTGCTACTGGTCAAGGCATGTATGTGAGGTTAAAAAAATAAATATTAGAATCTCAGCTTTGTCAGATTCTGTGCTAATAAGTCCTTCCTATGTTATGGGCGCCGCGCACCTCCTATCCACCCCGACTGCTTCAGCTCACCAGTACGTTATCGTTTATAGGTTCGTATAATGTTGTTCAACTTAAGTATGGTAGTCTGGAAGACAAATGTAGGTAGGTTTTCAAGGTCCACTGTTGGTAGATTATCATGGACCGTTGGGTAGGAATAGTGATCGGATACTGTTACTCGGAATAGTCACCAATGAGATGATATTCTGAGCACACGAACGCAAGCTAGCAGTAGAGTTTTGAGGAGGTATACCAACATGGTAAATAGAAGTGGTAGAAAATGATATAGTTAGAGAGACAGGAAACCCATTGTAAGAGTTGATTATTGATGAGTAGAGCGAAACACAGAAATGAAAGTACGCTGATAATATTGGATAGAGGAAGAAGCAGCCATTGCAGTAGGAATCGAGGATTAGGTCAAAACAGAAAAATCCGATAGTATATTGAGGGAGAAAAGTTAAAATAACCGGAGATTCCTACCATTTGTAATATGGCAAGGAGCCTCACTTTGTTTATTGCACCTGTAGCATTATTGTCTCTTTAGAAGATTGCTCAGGTTTATTCTACATTTCGTAGCTAGATTGGCTGACCAATTCTGTTGATAGTGGGCCCAAATTGAGTGATTAATGAAAAATATTTTGTATAATAAAAATCTTAGCGAAGTAGTTGCACGCCATAGTGTTAGTGGTAGGAATAAAGTTAATTAAGTTGCGTAGAAAGGATAAAGATAGATTAGAGTGTTAGATGAGAAATAATAATTTAGAGTTAGATTTGTTAGTAAAATAAGAAGTTATTTTTTTAGGTTGTATAAGCGATAGAATATGATTAGAGTTTACGATAGGAATAGTTTATTCTGTGTTTGGTACGGGAGGAAAAAGGGTTATGAAACACTTAGTGTCATTGTGTAATATTAGGATATCAGGTTTTTCGTATAGGTATGTGGGTGATACTTGACGGTAGTGCGTGGGAAAAGGAGCGATGTAGTGAGTGCTATGGGTATAGATCAATGTGATTAGTTGGAGGAAGAGAAAAGAGGAGAAGGGGTCAGTATTGAGGAATGAGAAGTTATTGTAAGATGAGGTGAGGAGTGAAGAGCGAAGTTGGAGAGGATAGGAGAAGTTAGTTAGTGGATGAGGAGGTATATAGTTACAAATGGTGGGTTCCTGCGAAGCTTAGAGAGTAGATGTGAAGAATAACAGTAAAAAGTATTAAAAGATGATGGAGAGATTTATTAGTGTGGAAGTACATGTGCTGAAAAGGTTCAGTAGAAATAAAATTTAAATGTATGTCTGAGGGATTCAGAGAGGTGAGATGTATGTTTCAATGACCAACGCACGTATGGTTAGTAGATAGGTGTTTATGAAGGACGTATGGATACTGAAAGTTAGGTTTTAAAGGAGGTACGGACGAATTATGAGTATAAGGTAGAGTGCGACAGTAAAGTGGTGGGAGTGTTGGAGGAGGGAAAGGGAGGAGGTGGAGAGGCAATGAGATGCAGGTTAGTGCATTTGGGTTGACTGGTAGGCCAGAGTGTGATATAGATGTATTCTCAGGGCCCTCTTTAAAGCCTCTGAGAGTTCTGATGTCGTGCACCCTGATCGCCCGCACAGTTGCATGTTTCCAGAGAACTGGTGCCGCACGATGTGAATCTTGGAGATGGGCATGGGTAGGTTCGGATGATTGATGAGGAGTGTAAGTAGCCTGTTATCCAGCAAGGCAGAAGCGGAGATGAGATGCGGGAATCTAGAGAGGTAGGGCTTAGAAATAGAATGAGGATGAGGGGATGTTGGGTAGGATAGCTGCGCAGAATTAGAATAAGGGTGTTCGTGGAGTGCTTAGTTGTAATGAGGTAGAGAGTGATGAAGGTTTTACTGTTCCTGTCTGGAGTAGGAACCAGTGCAAGTGAACCATAGATCACTGGCAGGTTTACATAATACGGCAAGCAGCAAAGATCTGGTTATAGCGGCTGAGAAAGAAAAGTCAAGCCTGTGGCTGCTGAAAATTCAGGTGAGACGTAACTTGTGAGAGGGCAGTAAGAGAGTGTGAGTAAGGGAAGCAGAGAGTTTGATACTGAGAGCGAACCGATAAGCTTGGAGTAGAGTTACAGTTAGGTAAGTAGCGAGACGGCCGAGTTGATCTTAGTGACAACTGTACGTGAGTGTAGGAGGTGTGTTGTCTACTATAGTGTGAATGTTTGGTCGGATCCCCCCCCATAGGGAGATGTTCTTAGAGGTGCAGGTGTAAGTAGGTCCAGCGGGCAAGGGATTGGGAATATTGGGGGGTGAAAAGGATGCAGTGCGGAGAGATAAGTTAGTCTAGTAAAGTATATCCCAAGGGCGAAGCGGGCCTGCTGACTTGGAAGTTATTGGTGGTGACACAACACTGAGACAGATATGGGAGGGTAAGGCTATGCGTTAGCTTAGATGGTGGGGATGGAACTAGAAGTTCAGTTTTAGATGTGAGGTTTGAGTGTATTGAGAGACCAGTGCAAAGAGGACAATGATGTCAGATGTGATAAGCTGACAGGCAGTCCTCTGGTACCTCGTTTCTGTAGCTGGGATATAGGTAGTCCCCCGATGTCTCCGGGAGGTGGTGTATAATTCTGGGTCGTCTTTACAGCAGTAGAGATGGTACTGGAAGCTCAAATCTGATGAATGGTTTGGACAATTGGGGGCTGTATAGATGTAGAAGAGGATGAAGGACCAAGAACGAGAGCCCCCTGAGGAACCCGACAGCAAGAGGAAGAGGATATAGGGGTTAGAACCTGCTGAACAGTTGGTGATGGACAATGAAGGAAAGGGAGCGGTTAGGATATAAATGGATAGATGAAGGAGATGTAGAGAAGAATGAATGAAAATGTGAGAAGAGCAGAGGGGTGTAGCCTGTAAAGGGAGTGACCAAAGTTGAGTGCTGAGCTCTCTGCTAGAGGAGAAGTTGGGGAGTCAAGCAGTGGACAAAGAGCATGGACTCAGGATGTGATCCAGAAGAAAGTTAAGATAGCAACAAATTGAGTAGTCTTGCACGTTGAGAAAGTATTTAAGTTAGCAAGTGAGAGGGAAGTAAAATCAATAATGCAGAAGACTCTGGTTAGTATAGGAGCGATGTTTAAAGTGAGTTGTGTAGAGTTGGAGTAAAACCAGTGATGTTGCAGAGAGGTCAAGAAGAGGAGTTAGCAGGAGAGTATAGCGGTTTTAAACGAGAGAGATAAGAAGGACAGGAGTAGAATACAAAGCTTGTTAGAGGTCCTGGCGAGGTATCAGTAAGAGGAGATGAAAAGGGGAGTCAGGATTTAGAGAAGTTTGATTAGGGGTTCAAAGGTAGCTCTTAGTTCATGTAAGACAGAAGGAAGAATGGAGTTCATTAGCTCAGGGGAAGTAGAAGGCTAAGTTTTGACAGCTCATGAGAAGAGCGCTTAAGGTGATGAGGAGAGAGGTAGAGAAATGAGTTAGTTAGAGTGAGAGGAGTTCAAGAGAGAGTGAGAAGAGTGGTACAGGGTGAGCACGTCTGGTATCGCAGCGATGGAAAAGCAGAAGACGGGACACAAACCGCAGCTTTCAAGCGGCGCAGGAGGTAGAGGTGACATCGAGTCACTAGGCGCAAGGGTAGTTTTCGAGGATGCCGTCAGCCCTGGAAGGCGCCACTCGGCAGGGTAGGCGGCTGGCCTGAGGGCCCCCCTGAGCCTGAGGGCCCCCGGGCATCCGCCTAACCTGCCCAATGGAAGAGACGGCCCTGTCTGTACTGCCATCTTCATCACCTGTACCTGTAGTATCTCCGCCTCCTGTTGCCGTTACCAGTCCCAGCCGGGCATCTGTCTCCCATTATTTACGCGATCCGAAGGAAGTGTCAGTGAGGCGTTAGTCAACAAGTGCACTATACAAATTTTTGCGAGTGAATGGCACTTCAGTTTCCCAGGTAATGACAAGACGCCAAGGTTGCTATTACTTCATCGCCCCTAATACGTAGGTGAACGCCTTGGTCTGACGCCTGTCACCCTCTAAGGAAATTGAAGGGAACCCGCTTCTGACATGGATCTTACAGGAATTTTACTTGCAAACTTCATACAGATATTTGAAACATTGCACTGGGCTAGAACTATGAGGATGTATGAGTGTTGACTAAGCTCACAGATACATGGTGATTCTAATGGTGGGCCAATACGCACATCCAGTTTAACACATTGTGCCAATGAAATGGAATATGACGGACATTGTTGCAGCCTTCTGGGGTGGCCACGCTGGGAGTATCATGGACTAAGATAGCCGGTTGGGGATTAACTCCAAGGTAACATGGATGACATTATCTGTTCTGGTACCAAGATCGATATATCCATTTGTGCAGAGAGAGAATTAGAATCACCAGCAGCCAACGCAGGACATTTGCGACCTAGCAAGCTGCTCTCGCTTTGTTACAGGGCCTCTAGATGAACCAATAGCAGGTGGTGTGTATTCATCTAACCACGAGAGAGCGAAGCTGCACACGAAGACTGCACAGATCAGTAATTGTAGAGAATACTGAGGTTAGATATGTTGTATTGACATGTGTGAGGAAAAAATAAGAGAGGTGAGTCTCTAGACTAGGATTACCGAAAAAAAAGTTGACCAGTCCGACAGACAAACGTGGGGGAGCAAAGTGATGTCAAAGAGTGGAGACACCATCACTTTACCTCATTATAAGACTGTTGAATAGGTCACTCTAAGTTGATGAATCTGCGTGACTAAGTTTAAACGTTCATGCCCATATGGTTCTTACTCCGAGAACTTTATACCATCCGTCTCTGGCCAGACATGTTATGCTCGCCTGTCTCCCATTTAGAGAAATCCACTGTGTTTTCCTTCATTAACAGGATGAGAGTCTGAAGGAACCTGGTCCGATTCAGTACCAATCATCTGTATCTTAAGGTCTTGACGTTTGGTATTTTATTTTTTTTTATTATGTTCAGCAATCAGGAGAGAAAGGATGTTATTTTTAATAGATCAGTCTTTTAAGGATAAGAGTTACAATATTGTGTAAAATACTGGCTGGAAAAGAAGTATAAACGTGAAAAACTTGGCAGTGGATGAAAGACTTCAACAGGCTTCCTAGTACCAATTTATATCAGATTGGGCTACCATATATATTGATGAATGGGGTCTCGTTAGGGTTTAAGATAACTTAGATGCTGAAGTGTGATCTTCTGGCTGTCTAAGGGGTTTAACACGCAAAGAATGAAGCCAAGTTCCATGGCTGTTAAGGGACATGTGTCAGACTTGAAGTTTGCAGCAGGAAACCGACAAACCACTTATACCTCTTACCGAGAGTAGGAACGTACACAGTACATCCCAACTGTTCGGTTAGGTATTTTAAAGGTAATATTGGCACTTTAACTAACTGATGTAGTTTAAAATTGGCCATTGAGGAGTAGCCATAGTACTGAGCTTACCTTAATTGAAAATGTGTTCACAACTCTGATTGGCCCACATCAGGCTACCTTCTGTTCACCATTTTTCAATACTATTTTTTCCACTTTCTTTCTTTCTTGACTTCTTTTTTTACTTCTCACATTATTATTCGTCTTTTAAAACAATTTTTGGTTGTGAGGTTTGGAGTCTACCTTGTTAGATGTGCCATGAAAAACTGCTTTTTGGAAAAACAAGTTATGTGTATGTCAAGGTCTAAGAGTACAGTATGCTTTTGGAATGTTAACCAGTACATCCAATGTTTGAGTGAAAGGTGTATGGCGGTAGAGGGTGTCTGCTGTTAATTTACAGCTGGCAACCCCAAATCATATTATCAACGGGATTGGTGCTGTGAGTCACCAATCAGATGCTGTTTACCACTTTAAGACACAAGTGGAATCGCCGGCTACTGTTCTACTTCTGTGATATGAGTGAGAAAAGTGAGCGATAGGAATTGTCTATCCAACCACTGTGTGAAATCTAACAAGGATAGTTGTCACCTGAGTGTGATATGACAGTGAGGGACTGGAAACTGTTGAAATAAGATACGTTAAGGGCTGTATTGCTATGTTGGTACACCTATTTACATAATCGTCATGGGCTGGGTGTAACAAGGTAATAGGAAATGAAAGTTCTGTATCGTAGTAGAATAGTACTGCATTAAAGTAGGACAACGTGAATCGAAGGGCATAGTAGGTCAAAGTACCTGGGGGGAACTATTTCTTAAAGTAAATTAAAAAATTTAAATAAAGGTTTAAAAATTAAAAAAATAATAGATATTAAAGTTGTAAGAATCACCCCAGCCTTTGCCATTTTACTAAAAGATATTTAAAATAAATTATAAAGTACACATTTAACTAATAACATAATATAATAATCTTGATAGATGTACTATGGTACATTTCATGTCCCGCCAAAAAATTGGAATTAAAAGTCGACAAAAAAGGTGCATGTATCGGCAAAATTGTGCCAAACAAAAACTATACTAAAAAACTTTAGCTATTGCATTTGGTAAATAGACTGTAATACCAAAAAAGTTGTTGGTCACAGAAAATGGACTTATGTTTCAAATGTCTGGAAATTTATAAATAAAATTAAAAATCTGTGTCTTTTATTTTTTTTTTAAGTACATAGAATTACATAAAACGAAAACTCTACAAATTTTGAGTATCATTGGAAATAGTATCAAAAACACATCATTTTACACCCGTAAAGAAGAAGTGAACTGCCATAGAAATCGAGTTAACCCTTGCAAAAATGTGGGAATGCAATTACTTTTTTTCATTTTCCACACACAGACATTAGAAAGTTTGGTATATGGGTATTAACCAGTATTTTATATTGTTATGAAAAGTTATGGTGTCATGAGAAGGAGAGGAGGAAAATGTTTGAAATCTAGAAAATATGCTGTGAACTGAAGGGGTTAAATCGAGGTCCAGCATTTTAAAAGGATGTTATGGGACTTCTTTTTTTTGTTACTTGGTGGATAAGGTGAGAATCGATGATTAAGAAGAACCCATCCAGGCTTGTTCTATTTCTTTTACAACTCGGACTCGTTATGTCCTTTCACTTATCGCAGAATACATATTACAGTACTTATTTTTTGGTCCAAGGTATAAACAGTTGTTAAAAGCCAGTTACTGCATTTCTATTCTTCATCGGGCTTGAATTCCAGTGGTTAGGTGGCAGGGAAATAGTAATAAATCTACCTTAGGTTGTATAATTCAAAAGTTGTCCTAAGAGACAAATGACATGCCCAGCAGGATGGTACATGGATAGACCAACTATTTTGAGGCCTGACTACATCTCTGCGGGCCTTCCCAGGCTAACACAGTTGATTGCCAAGTTTTGAACCAAGTGACTGCCACTTCGCTTTCCATATATGATATTTGTGTGTGTGTGTGTGTGTATTGAGTAAAAGGCGGTGATTCATGTTAGTTCACTATACATTCATGCAAATAAAGTTATTTTTTGTGTCTTTTATTGTAAACATTTGTAAGATGCATTTTTTTCTGGTGTTTTTCAGTTCTAAAAGAAGTTCTTAAAATAATGAACTGAAAAAATTGGGACAAAATGAAAAGTAAGTTGGAAGCGCGCATATTGGCCTTATTTTGTATCAATACAGACTATCTGTCAATTTTTGAAGGACAAGACAGCAAAATTATAAAATTACATTTTGAAATATAAACAATAAACTAATTACATTTTTGAAATATGCAAAATATCTCATAAAAGTTAGAGAGGATGTTAACAAAAGGCTGGTAATAAGTAATTGTGGTTTGAATGAAAAACCTCAGCTCATAGTGTTAATTTTTCAAATAAGATAACATGGAATGTATACAAATGTGCATCTTTAGAGCGAGGAAAGAGTATTATCAGGTTAACCATTAGTATTTGGTCAGTGGTTCAAACCCGCAAAGATCTTTGTCTAAAAATTGTATATCAAACTTCACAAAAAATTTTATGTAAAAGTAAAATTGAAAAGAGTTGTATAATCCCACCATCTAAAGGTCCATAAAATCAACCAAAAGATTCAGGTATCTGGTGACAATCCTTGTGACAAGCAGGACCAAGGTACAAGGGGTCAGTAAATAGTTTGCTCGTGAACTAATGGACACTCCAGTCAGAACTGCATTAAACCAAGTAAGTACCCATGGACTGTTTGGGCACTTAATTGACGAACACCTATTTTTGATATGTGACATGTTGTTATTTTATGTAGAGAAATAACTTTTTGAAACGTGTTAATACCCAAGAGGTTGATGAGAATGTTTATCATGACACATTGTGATTTTTTAGGTTGTAGTAAGAAATTTTTTGGTTCATTACAATCACCTTGAGTTAGTTTGTGAATATATCAACTTTGTTGTGTGTAATTTGTGAGAGAAAATAGTTTGTAAAATTTTGTGAATAGACACTTCTAATGTTTTACTGTAGGGTGTAACATGACTGAATAATTTTTGAGAAAAAAATCTAAGTTTCATAACATAAGCTTCGTCCAATCATTGTTCCTCTGGTAGGTTTGAATTAATTTTTTTAATTGTCTTTGTAGTTTTTTAAGAAATTTAGGGGGCATTCGAAATTTTTTAGTAATTAGTAGTAGAAAATTTTCAAGAAAATATTTGCTTATACATTTTTTAGGGACTGTACCTGTGGGAGGACCGACTTGGAAGTACTGTTGAAAGAGAGAAGAGAGGGTCTGTTTGTTAAGAGTATTTTGTACCTCCTCATTAAATAAGTACCTTCATAAGCATAAAGGAATACTACAAACCTTAAAGAGCATTAAGTACAAACTAGTGTTAGGAGTTTGTTAAATACCTCTTTAGGGTATATTTCGACAGAAAGTGAATAGCAAAGTGGACAGTATGAATTTCAAACTCTAATTTTTATTTGACATTTATCTACAAATTTTTAATCAATTATTCAACATGGAATTTTCGCGTATAATGTGACCATTGATTAATTCTCAAACTTAATATTCAATTCACCCCCAGGTCTGCAATTTTTAGTAATATACCATTTGTGGCCTTGTAGTGCGCTAATTAGGATCAACCGCAGCCTATGAATTGGGGTAGCACCTACCAGACTCTGGGTCTCTCATTTTGTTTTACAATTTTTATTTAAGGCGACATTTCTTGTGTTGCGGAAACAACTATGGTGATTAACATCACTTTATAAACTTGGAGCAGTTATATTATGAACTGCATGTGGGGATTAGTAAAAACTTTAGGAATTATGGTTGGAGGGTTATGTTGGTGTAGCGTTAGATTGAGTCCCATCCATTGGGTGGTTTACACTTAAGAATTTTAGGAAGGAAGTCTGGTGAGTTGTTGGATTGATTTATTGCTAGAAGAATAGGGGTAAGTGTGAAGTGGTGTGTAAGATTGGTTTATGGTAATGTTTCGGGTTGTTGGGGTTTGGAAGGACTGTTGTGGTAATTGAGAATTAGTACAGAAAGAGAGAGATTAGAGGTTTCAACGAAAGTGTTTGAGTTGAGAGGATAGTAGTGAGAGCTGTAGAAGTGCATGTGTTTTTGGAGTGGTTGGGGAGTAAGGCAGAGTAAGGAAACACTTTGGCAAGTGGTGTAATGGGGAACTTGGGCTGGTGAAGTTTAGGTGATCAGGGGAGGGTTGGTTATTTTTTTAGGGGTTGTTGGGGAAGTGAGTGGGTTAGTATAAGGGGGAGGGTGCTAGAGGGGATTTTTACAGTAGGTAGGGTAGTGGTTAGTTGATAGATGAGCATAAATGTGATTTGACTACTATTTAGTATAGACCCCTTTAGGGGTAGTATTTGTAGAAATTCCTATCGTTTGAGAAGTGACATGTAAAAGCGACGTGATTCTGTATTGCTGAGGTTGTTAGCTTAGTATTCAGAGGTCTCTATAGAGCGGCAAACAAGGGTCTGTCACCATGCAGAGTACCGGCACTTGGCCCACAGGGAAGAGCAAGAAGTGGGGGGATAAGAAGAGTTAATGGATGAGATGGGGTGTGAAGAAGAAAGCATAGAATAGAGTAAGGTAAGTGAAGAATCAGAAATGGCAAGAGCCTACCGGGAGAAGGAGTAAATTGCAGTTAAGGGAAAGAGAAAAGAGAGTAAATTCAAGTTGAGAGAGAAGTGAAGTGACTAGAGGGTGAGTATGACATCTTAGAGTAGCCGGATGGTATGATATTACAGTCGCGGGCTGTATGTTAGGGCAAGGCTTAACATTGCAAGGGATTGTTTAGTACCAGTTTGGACACGAGGTTTTCGGTAGAACAAAGAGGCATCAGCAACTGTTTTGAGAATTCTACTATAGTAGTAGTAGGAGTGTGTAACGACGGTAGTATATAATGTGTAGATCCCGCAGGTGTGAATAGTTGTAATTGATTTCATAAAGTGAGGTAGGATAGAGAAGATTGCACTAGCTAGTAGATAGTTAACGTTCATAACGAAGAACGTGGAGTTTTTAGTATGCGCAGATATATTGGATTGACATGTGATTTTGTATACGTGCTATTGGCTATTCTTGTAGCGCTTCTGGAGGCGACCTATTTTGTTGGCAAGGTTGTCGCACACGCTGCTAGGTTTTTTGGTCCGGGACTTTCCTCGGTTGCCATGGGAGTTGCTATAACCTAGTCTGAAAACTGATTCCAAAAACCTGATACATAGCCTCGTCCAAAAAACTCGTCTGAGTAGAAGCGTGTTTCAGGTGATGCTGTTAAAGGATATGTTTAAGAAGGGTAAATTAAGGTGCGCAGGTTTTCAAGAACGTTTGGGTTTACAAGATTTTTAGAGTAGTAGAGGGAGGTATGTGCGCGAGAAAGAGGCTAACAAGAGGCTCCCAAGTGGGAGGAGTGGCTCCTAGTAAACAGAAAAAGAGTAGACAAGAAAAGTCGAGACAGCAGTTGTAGCTTGTAGCCTAAGTATATAGAAACGGCCCAAAAAGTAGTAAATTACAAGCCTGCTATGCAATTAGAGAGCGGAGTGAAATGAAAGATGCTGATAGCTGTTTGGCATGATGCAATGCGGGGGACCTAGAGAGCTGAGAGAAAGTGCCAGGAGAGAGGAGTAGCGAGGTAAGTATTGAAGGTAAGGCGGAAGAATAGCTGGGATCAGCCTAGTCTTTGGGATACAAGGCGAGAGGAAAGTCGAAGTTCATAGAGTGAGAGTTGTATAACTAAGGAGAAGAAGAGTAGAGGATAACGCGCCCCCCCATCGGAGTGTATCTCCAGGTCGGGGCCGATTGCCCGGACATACTGCAATTTACAGCGGATCTTTTCCAAACAGATCGATCGTTTCGTAATCTGTTGTAGTGTTTGCCAGTTACCAAGGACTTATGGCAGACAGTCCTAGTGGGTCAAGCAGTTACCTACCTTTTTCAGTTGACAGGGGTTGAGGAATGTTAAGTACGTAAATAAGGAGTAAGTAGTAAGGAGCAAGTATTATGCTGTGATGGATGGGTGTGTTATGTGTTGATGGATTGATGTGAGTGTGACTTTTCAATGCACTTGCATGGGCTATGATTGCTCTCCATTGTTACAACAGTTTTTATACAATTGTTTTGGACAATATGCAATTTATCATGCAAAGTTGAAGGCCACTTATTTCAACACAATCGAGAAAATGACGCAATCTTCTCAGCGGCCATAGCCTCATTTGAAAATGAACTAAGGCAAAGGTCGCAGATCTTTTGGTCCCTCATTGGCTGGGTAGGGAATTGTACCCCCCCCCCCCCCCCTGGACCAGTGGGTTGGGTTCGTTGGGTAAACTCCATGAAAAGGTTCGAGTAGAACCACAGAAACCGCTCTGACTCGGGGACGGGCACAATCACCACCTGAAGGAGGAGGGTGTGGATTGCTAGAAAAAAGGCTGATGCCCAGGCCTGAGAGGCGGGTAGGGAAGAAAGAAAAAAACGTGTTGGGGGAGGGGGGGCTGATACTGAAATGAATCTTGTAACCTGAAGTGAGACGCTGCGCACCACAGGGCATGCGTCGACCTGAACCTGCCAGATTTCATGAGAAATGCAGGAGACTGGACCCCCCACTCGAGACAAATTTTCGAGTAGAGGCGCTTCGACCCTCAAACGACTTGGCGGAGGACCCGACGAGGAGCGGAGACGGTCTTCCATGCGGCGGTACTATACGAAAAAGTTCAAAAGGATGAACATGGGCATGGCTTCCTAAGTGAATACCGCCGTGACCGGGCGGTCTCTGTAAGGAAGAGTGTGCTACGACCCCCTGTGCTTTGAAATTACATTCATCCAAATCACTTGCACGAGTTCCAGCCAGCAAACGGATAGCACAACCAATAAATTTTCGGTCAGGTCTGCGATCTCTGTTCTCGTGATGTAGCAAAGGACTGCCGCGTCTGGTGAACAGGGATGGCCACACTAGCTTTAGAGTAGCCGGTGGTCGGGGCATCTAAACTGATGGAGTCCATGTCCTCTCTTTGGTACACACTAATTAGACTCCGGAGTAAGAGAGACGTGTAAAGGATTTTAACGCCAATTAGGCTTGGAAACCGCTCAAGTCAGACTCGTCAGATAGTTTTACAGCTCCAATGGTCACTTTCAGGCCCGGCTTTACGATGTACGAAATACTCCGGGTGGTGAAGGGAACACCAAACAGCTGCCGCTGCTGGCGCATTGTAAAGGAGGACGCCTC
Organism: Phyllomedusa bahiana; assembly: GCA_025379985.1. Lineage (NCBI taxonomy): Eukaryota > Metazoa > Chordata > Amphibia > Anura > Hylidae > Phyllomedusa > Phyllomedusa bahiana. The sequence continues at coordinate 23,425 of JAODAL010047520.1, forward strand.
CTGAGAGCGAGACATTCTTGCTCACCGCTCTTCACCAGTAGAGGGAGTCTCTGACAGCCCGATAGAGGGACTTGGACCGCTGCTCTGCACGTTCCATCCATCATCTGTCGGCTCGGAGGTCAACGAAATACCAGAGGAGTCCCCACTTGTATGAAGCCAGGTTCCGGCTTGGAGCGTCTCATCTCCGACCATTGATCCATCGAACGAGCTCTATGGACAAAACCATAAACCTGGATATGTCTGGACTAGGTTCACTCACTGGCTAGTGAGAGAGAACTTTCGGTCCCATAACCCGGGGCCACCGACTCCTGAAGGAGGTGGTTGAGACCCCCTGGTGGTCGGTGAGGCAGCAAGGCACATCAGGGCACTGGTCTGGCCACAAGTGTATTTCTATGTTTGTTGGCAACGTGGTGCAGGTGAAATAAGTCACCACCGCTTTGGATGTGGAGGATTTTAACCCCCCATCCTTGGACAGGGACATGGCTGCAGGGTGCGTGGGGCAGGGATTTGTGACCCAAAGCAGGCCAACTTACCAACCCAAGGTGCTGTGTCCTCCTCGATAGCCAGGAGAGCAGCAAACAGCCAGGACACCAAACGCTGAAAAATGGTGTTTAGACTCCGCCCCCAACACAAGCCCAGACTGCTGAGGTCCTGCCCCATCCTGGGATGGGCTCGGACCCGATTGGGGCCACCCCCGGGGTGGCCCAGGCGAGGGCGCGGCCTAAGTCTCTGGCTGCTGGGGGCTAAATTTGAACGGAACGGTGCCAGAATGCCGCAGAAGCAGGTAAGAAGCACCCACAGCCTGGGAGGCCCATTTCCCCCCCCCACCAGCCAGTGCCAAGCCCCAACGTGCGGTACCACGAGGTAACGCTGCGGCACCCGGAGAAACGCCACTGGGGCCGAACGCGTCACCGGACGCTGATGCAGTGTGCTAACGTGCCCGCTGCCAGCACCTGGCCAAGCGGGGAAAAGGGCAACCCTGTGGGGCCGCAGGAAATGGAATTCCTGCAGCCACTCAATTAAAGGAAAAAAAACCCGACCACCCCCAAAACAGAGGAGGTCGGGGTACTCATCTATCCGACATCTTCGGGCGTCGCGGCATAACCCCTTTGGTACCATACACACAACGGAATCCATAACAGGCTGCGGAGGTGGCAGGTGGCATGAGCGGCAAAAAGGAAGGCCAGCCAGCTGAATAACTACCGGTTACCTGACGCCCTGAGGGGGGACAACGTCGTAGTACCACTATGCCCTGATAGGTAAGAGCCAGGGGCTCAATCACCCTTCTGCTAGGTGAGAGCTGGTGCTCCATCACCTTCCAACGGGTGGGAATCGTGTGCTCAATCACCTTCCTGCAAAGAAAAGAAAAAACAACAAACTCTGCAGAGCTGCAGAGCAGCGTCTGCCTCCTAAAGACACTAGGCTGAAACTAATCAGCATGGCGTCAGCGGGAGGGATATAGGCCACCGGGGCGGGCCCGACGTGTTTGGTCCGCCTAGTATCCACCTCCTAAGGCAAGGGCCTATAGCCAAGGTGCTGTGTCCCCCGATGAATTATTGGTGAGAAATGAAGCCATTTAAGGGCCGAGTTCTTCTCCCAGGACAATGAATGCATTCTATCTATCTATACACACACTACTCCCAGATGTCAGGACACCCCTCACATTCCTTTAATTCTTGTATTCTATCTTCTCCTGGGACAACACAGAAGATCTGACACATTAATACAATGTAAAGTAGTCCGTGCACGGCTTGTGTCACAGGATAAATCTGGTGCCCTGAGAATAACTGTATAAGTGGCCCCCTTTGTATCGCTGCATCTATATGCAATTATAGACGGCTGTGAGTGGGAGTCGTATCAGTATTTTTGCATTTGTGTAGTCTCCCCTTTGTAAGATATTGTGGCTTTTTTGCAAACTGGTATGAACGGTTTCTTATCCAAAGTGCAGTGTTTTATTACTCAGTTGCTCCCCTAGTGGTTGGGTGTGTGAACTACTGCTCACTATTTACTTGCACCTGTTCTACCTTTCCCAGATAGCACTGGGGCTTATATCGCCTCCTACTGGGATTGGTCTATTTTCCAGCCATTGAGTTGTCGGTTTGGCCTTGTGTTTGTGAATAAATAATGTCCCATTTTTCTGTGCCCTCAAAATAACCACACACAGCCAATAAGAGCAGAAAAAATAAGGACACCCCTAAGTAGAAATGGACAAACTGTGCCCAAAGTGTCAGTATTATGTCTGGTCGCCACTGGAATCCTCTTCCCTCCTCCATGACGACATCACAGAGCTGGTGGATGTTAGAAACCTTGCGCTCCTCCACCTTCCATTTGAGGAGGCCCCACAGATGTTCCATAGGGTTTAGGTCTGGAGACATGCTTGACCAGTCAAGCACCTTTACCCTCATTTTCTTTGGCAAGCCAGTGGTGGTCTTAAAGGTGTTTGGGGTCATTATCATCTTGGATACTGCCCTGTGGCCCAGAAGGGAGGGGATCAGGCTCGGCTTCAGGATGTCACAGTACATGTTGGCATTCATGCTTCCCTCAATGAACTGTAGCTCCCCACAGCCAGCAGCACTCATGCAGCCCCAAACCATGACATTCCTACGGCCAGGCTTGACTGTAAGCAGAGATACTGGTCTTTGTCCTCCTCACCTGGTTTCCGCCACACACGCCTGACACCATCTGAACCAAATAAGTTTCTCTTGGTCTCATCAGAGAACATGACATGGTTCCAGCAATCCATGTCCTTAGTCTGCTTGTCTTCAGCAAACTGTCTGAGGACTTTCTTTTGCATCATATTTAAAAGAGGCTTACTTCTAGGACGACAGCCATGCAGAGCAATGCAGTGTGTGGCGTATGGGCTTAGCATGGATAGACTGACCCCCCCAGTAATGCAGCAATGCTGGCAGCTCTCATCTCTGGATATGACATGGAGCACATGTCCTCAACTTCTTTGGTCGACCATGGTAATGCTTCTTCTGAGTGGAACCTGTCCTAGTAAACCGCTGTATGATGTTGGCCACTGTGCTGTACCTCAGTATCAGGGTGTTTGCAATCTTCTTGTAGCCTCGGTCATCTTTCCATAATGCAACAAAAATGTTTTTTAAATCCTCAGACAGTTCTTTGCCATGAGGAGCCATGTTGAACTTTCAGTGACCAGTATGAGAGAGTGTCAGAGCGATAACACTAAATGTAACACACCTGCTCTCCATTCACACCTGGGACCTTCTACAATGTAAAAAGAGGGTGGAATATTCTGGAAAGGGATGAGGAGTGCGGTCATCTATTGGAGGAGGTCCCTAGATTTGTAGGCCAGAAAGGTGAGATGTTAGGAAATCAGTGGATTCATTCAGATTGGACTGTAACAAGGGTCAGACTTTCTTAAACACTCAGAAAATTCCAGGTCTTACTTGTCACAATTGTACAACAATAATAAGAACGTACATTCAGCTTCCTATGAAGGGCATGGAAACTATGCTTAACCCCTTCCTGACAGCCGGTCATAATTTTTTGGCTCTTCATTCTTTTACTCCTCGCCTTCCAACACCCATAACTTTATTTTTTTATCTATCTAAACACAAGTGAAAGAACTGTTCCTCCGCAATGTTTACAAGGGTTTTATTTCTATGGAGTTTCTCTCTGTACAAATGATGTGTTATCTGTGTTCTGCAGGTCGGTGCGATTCCGGTGACACCAAATATGAAGGGTTTTTGTGTTGTTTTACCATTCCTCTGTTTTTCCTGCCCCAGTTCTACTTCAACTCTTCCTATCGGTTCCTCATAGATCAGTTCTAGGTCCTCTCCTCTCTACACTGCTCCCATTGGACACAGATTTGGCTTTTAGCTCCATCTCTACACTGGTGACCATAAACCTCTTCCTGTGTCATCACCCCTGCGCTACTACAAAACCCCAGTGACTGTCTGGCACTGTCCCTAACAGCATATCCTCTCCCTAAAACTGAACTTTTGTGATTTCACCATCTACTAACCATGTTTTCTGCACCTCAAAACCATCTCCAGAATCCACTCCTATGTCAGTATGGAAAAAAGGAAAACTCTTACTGTTGCCCTAGTGCCTTCCCATCCTGACTACTGTAACCCCTTACTTATCAGTCTTCCAGACTCTGTTTTTTCCAATCTGTCTTTGATGCAGCAGCCAAGATCATCTTAGGGTAGAATGTATGGGGGGACAGGTTATGGATGTAGATTACATGAGGGAGGTATCAGGAGATTAGGGTAGAGATGTATGGGGGGACAGGTTATGGATGGAGATTACATGAGGGAGGTATCAGGAGATTAGGGTAGAGATGTATGGGGGGGAGGTAATGGATGGAGATTACATGAGGGAGGTATCAGGAGATTAGGGTAGAGATGTATGGGGGGGCAGGTTATGGATGGAGATTACATGAGGGAGGTATCAGGAGAATAGGGTAGAGATGTATGGGGAACAGGTTATGGATGGAGATTACATGAGGGGAAGTATCAGGAGATTAGGGTAGAGATGTATGGGGGCAACAGGTTATAGATGGAGATTACATGAGGGGAAGTATCAGGAGATTACGGTAGAGATTAGTGTTGAGCGATTTACGTTGGCTATCGACATCGATCGATAGTGATAGTCGGCCACCATCGATAAGGTTTCGATAGTCGATAGTCGATCATTCCGATGACCATTAAAGTCTATGGGAGAGCAAACAACAAACCTTCATTCTTACACCCAAACAGGGCTGGAGAAGCTGGAATTAACATCCACAACAGTCAAATGGATACGTGCACATCTTGGCCAACACTTAGGTAAAAAAAGCCACAGAAAAAAAATTTCACCCTTTTAAAATTAACCCCTGTTTTGGGAAACCAAGCATGCCCCTTAAAAAACCTGCATAACCCAAAAATTAAAAGGGTGCCAAAAAAGGCAGTAATGAAAATGAAACCATCATTTTTCCCTTTAACTGGACATTGAATATCCCGTCCCGGGGCCCCAGCATGAGCCCCAAACCCGCTGAACCCCCCCATTTAAAAAGTGTGGAAAAAGGAGTCTTTTAACCACCCCTTTTGTTTCACGGACCCTTGACTATACCTTTTTTTGGGCCACATAAAGAGCCCCCAAAACCCGCAAACCCCCCAGATTTAAAAAATGCCGGAAAAAGGAGGGCTTTCAAAACCCCCATTTTAAAAAGTGCCCGGAAAAAAAAAAAAATTTTTTAACCACCATTTTAGTTTCACTGGAAAATTTATATACCTGTTCCTTGGGGGACAGCATGGCCCCCAAAACCCCATAACCCCCAGATTTAAAAAAAATGCCGGGAAAAAAGGAGTCTTTCAACCACCATTTTAAATTTTTAAATGGAACCATTGGGCTAACCTGGTTTGGGGGCAGCAAAGAGCCCCCAAACCCCGCAGAAACCCCCCCAATTTTAAAAAATGCCGGAAAAAGGAGTTTTTTTAACCACCATTTTAGTTTTTACTGGACAAATTTATATACCTTTTTCCCCGGGGCCCCAGCATGACCCAGGGCCGGATTTTCAGTGGGTGCGGGGAGAGCCCAGGCTGGCGTCCGTCATCTATTTAAAAACCCCAGGTTTTAAAAAGCCCCCGATGACGCAGCAACGGGAAAAAAGTCGTGCTGAAAACAGAGTTTGGGGGAAACGGAAAAGGGGAGAACTCCGCCTTTCCTCAGTAACAGTCAATACCCGGGGGAAAAGGGTTTTCCCCCCGTATGAGTGTGGACCCAATTTAGCTTCCCCTTGGAAAAATGGGGGTTTAACCCCTCCTGTTCCAAACCCCGGGGCCCTTTTTTTTTGGCATTCCTTTTTTCCCCATTTTTTTAACGGCGGAGGAAAACGTCTCTTACTTTGGGTTCCCTTTTTCCGTGCTTTCCCTATCCAAAGTCCTCTGAATAACCCCACAAACTGGTCAAAGTTTTCCGTAAAATCCCCTTTTACAATTCAAGGAATTTTTTTTTTAAAACTATTTTTTTACATGCAAATTTTTTTGTAAAATTTTAAATTTTAGAAAACACAAATTTTTTAAAACGGAGGGAATCCCACCATTTTTGTTTCTCTTTTTTTAAATTTTAAAATGGGTTGTCTCAAAAAAGGGATTGATAGCTAGTTAAAGATCTTTCAAAAACAAGTCTTTTGGGAAATTGGCCTTTTAAAATTGTTTCCCACCTATTTCGTTTCCCGACAGCACCATCACCCTTTTAGCCACCTTGAAACCCTTGTGAAAAAAACAAAAGTCTGTTTGAAAAACATTTTTTAGAATAGGACCTGTATTAGCTGCATGTCACAGCAAAATGCCTCCAAAAAAATTTAAACATGACCCCTTTAGCCATTTGGGGCAATTTTTGAAGAACAAATTTGTTTGAAAAAAAACATTTTTTTTGGGAAAAGGAACCCGTATAAAGCTGCATGT